>JAUTDX010007227.1:135000-142500 GCA_030844895.1 Ambrosia x helenae | reverse complement strand
TCATTCTTAGGACAGGCTTAGCTCTAGCTATCTAAAATGAAGAAATTGTACAAGGGATCAATCCTATTTCACAAAGTAACTTCTCAAAGGTCGAAGGCGTAGTATCGATTACTTGTGTTGGACTACCCTTTATAGGATAGATCTGATATACTGTTAGGTTTTGGTTGGACTGCTTGGTACGGAATTCACTGAGATTGACTTTAGATATCGCATTTCCGGTATAGCATTTACTGTTCGATATTTCCGGTATGTAATCGACTCGTATATAAAGAAAGAAAGTCTTTCAATTCCTAGTTCGATATTCCATTAGAATGACTGATGTTGGACTAGCTGACTCCCTAAGCTTTGCCGTATTGCATTAGAAAGTGGGGAATTCCATCGTCTTTGGTATGCGAATTTCAAGCTGCTACTGCTCCGATAGCTGCTTTAGAGGTTGCTTAGCCGGTATCTGACTGAACTAGCTGGTTTAGATTTCATTAGTTGAAAGTCTCGCACTATTTACACTATTTAAACAAAGACTGTGTAAAATGGATATGATATAAGGGAAGGATTGACCTGTTGGTTGACTTCTCAATTGAGAAAAGACTGGAATGAAACTGGCAATGCTCTCTTCGGTTTTCATCCGGTTGGCAATCCTCTCTTCGGTCCTAGCTGAGTTCTGTCTTAGCTTTACGGTAAAGGGATAGGCTTAGCCTATTGAACGGGGAGAGCTAGGCTGCATTCACCATCGAATAACGGGGTAAAAGGCTACTTTCAGATCTCTTTCCCTGTAGTCGTACTATGACTTTCTGAGGGATTGAACTCTAGTCGTACTATTCGATATCATCTAGCAAAGAAGTCAGCTATGGGCAAGACTTGGGGCGGGCCACCAAAGCGGGTTTAACCAGTTAGAGCTCAGCTGACCCCTTCTTGATTCCGTTTTTTCCCTATTTGAGATAGATGAATCAATGGAACTTTGATCCCCGGTTCCTGCTTGGTCTAATGTCTGGGTGCGTATGGCGGAACACTGAGAGCACCTTTCAAGTCGGCTGAAAAAAGAAAAAAAAGAGAAATTGGTCGAGAAAAAGAACCGCGCTAGTCGGAATTTGGGGAAAGCTAGAGAGCTCTCTAGGCTCTCCTGATCAAATTGAGAGTTCGCTTTGCCAGTCCATGAATATGTCGCACCCAGCAGTTCGAGGAGTTGGCCAGATACGGATCGAAGCCCTGCCTCGAAAAAGTCAGGACTTTTAGGCAGATTCCAGTATTCGACCCATCTCTTTCTGCCGATTCCCCAGGTTGTCGGAATCTCTGGTTCGATCAGGACCAGGAGTCCCATTCATTCGTTTATGGGAGCGACTCTCTGTTCCCATTCTCCACCGGGTCATCAAGTGATTAGCCAGCTCAATCCATTTTTCCATCCGATGATCTTCACCCTAGGACTGACTCTGTTCGACCTGCCTTGATTGCCTAGCTAATGCTACCGTCGCAAGCAACCTCTAAAGAATAGGGAGTGAACGACCCTTCTATCTAGTATCTAGATCGGTGATTCCGTTCGGCCGAGCCAGCTATCGAAAGTCTTGCAAGCAACCTCACCCTCACCTCGGAATGAGAGAGACATCAAGGACAGGAACGTAGGAAAGCTCCTTAACGGGAGATTCAGCCACGTAATCAATCCCCCAAACTGTAACTCGGGATGTCAGGATTGCAAGCAACCTACACTAAGCGAGCTAGAAGCTAAAGTGAATCTTTTTTGGCATCTTTTTCTTTGCTTTGACCGCGACTTTGTTTGGTCTTCCTCTTTCCTTCGGCCCATGTTTCAAAGCTAGCAAAAAGTTCGAGCCTCCGGGATCTCTCTTGAACGGCGGTCGGTCAGTCCTTTTCTTCTGTTGATGCTGAGACTGGTGCTTTGACTGTCTCCCATATCATTGAGAATAAAGATCCACTTGTCGACGCTAAACTCAGTACCTCGCTTCCTTCCTAGTACACCTACTAGACCCATACTCATTACGAATGTGTTCACCAGACATCTGACTTAGCAACCTTCTGCTTAGACCGGCAACGATAAGGAAGGAGATCTATGGATAATGGGATATAGAAGTCAGGTGCGACGGTCAGCTCAGTCAGAGCGGAAGCGGTCAGGCAAGGTTATCGTCAGACAATGTTGTGAAAGCGAGGGGTAGCGCTTGCCATATGAAGAAGGCGACTACAATGGGAGACGAAGGCGACGTGGGCTTGCCATATAGATGTAGCGCTTGCAAGGCTATTCAGACGACGTTAGCAAGATGTAGCGCTAGCTAGGTTACGGTAGCGCTTGCCATAAAGAAGTTAGCCAGAAAGCAGGTCAGGCAGGCGAGCGATAGTACAAGCAAGCTAACACGCGGGCGAGGTTGAAGGGAAAGGCAAGCGATTCGATAACCAATGAGATTCTCGTCACAAAGAGCAGCTACTAAGAGGCTGCTTGCTGTCTTCTCCTCTTTATGAGTCCCGCTAGGAAGGAAGAGTTCGTTCATTTAGGTAGGATAGCTATCCATGAACTGAAATGAAAAGGAAGTGGAATGAGTCTTTTTTCCGAGTAGTAGTTTTTCTTTACTTATATTGTATTGGATTTTCCAGTGGAGAGGGCGGAAAAGATTGACCAGATGGTAGTGATCAAAATCTCCTAAAGAAAGGTAAGGCCATAGTAGAAAGCAAGGCTTCGCCAGTTCCCATGACAGTTGGTGGTGGGTGGGAAAGTAGAAACAGTTGTTCTTGAAGCTGTCCCTGGGGAAGTTAGAGGTAAGGGTGTAGGTAAGATAGTAGTGATCAGATGAACATCTCACTTTCGCTATCAGAGCTATGTGAGGTGATCTCCGTGAGGGAGTCTTATCTCGAAAGGAGTGATACTGCCTACCTAATGAAATGAATAACAGAGGCGAGCGGAGCGAGGGCGGTGGGCGGGCACGGTGGGAAAGAAGACCTGCCTCGCGCCATTGAAGACGAAGACGCTACGAGTCGTGCTTAACGTGAGGAAGCAACGACTCTACGCTCACTGGAATGCTCCTAAATAGATTATTCCCTAAGAGCTTGTATAGTACTAGTACGATTAGGCGGGGATAATATTTTTTGATAGGTGTGGCTAACACGCTCAACGGCCTTTTATTCGCTATCAGCACTATGCACTCTCTCTACCTTTCTCTCCCGCTCGGTATCAGTTTGATGGAAAGGGGATAATAAACAACGTTCTTGACTTCTTAGCTCATCGGGCTGTCTTAAGCATTCGCTACCTAGGTACATGGGGGAATCGGTACAAAGGGGAAGTTTCGACTCAATCGACCGGGGAATCATGCTTAGTCAAGGGGGAAGATGAATGTACTTACCTGCTCATTCATTCGATAAGAGAGGGATTGGAAGAAGAAGTCTAAGGTGTATTAACTTATGTATAATACCTCTTTATGTACCAAAGCAGTCAACATTAGAAATATACCAGCAAAGCTCGAACAAAGGGGAGTGTGTATTCTTCCGGGAGGATACCGAGCCGAGCCAAGCGAGCGAAGACAGAGACAGGGGGAAGACCAAGGCAGGGATGGTTCGGCAGATGAACGAGTGATTAATACTGCAAGAGGTATCTCGTTCGACTTGCACTTGCATTTGAGAAGTATATCCTTAGCTTTCTCTCGTCTGAGCCAGGATCACGAATTCCGGGCAGCAATCAACTTACAGAAAACTAAGAACAATGACTACGCCCCCTACGATGAAATCGATTCCTGCCACTACTTTTTGAGTATCCCACTCCTCTATTGGTTGAATTCATACAATAGAGTGAAATGAAAGAAAAGAGGGAACGCGACATCACAATGAGATCTTCATCTAAAAACTAAAGCAAAAGCCGAATTGCGGATCGAGACGTCGGACCTCGAACGTCTCACTCACCTTGGCAAGGTGATCGATTTCTATAGGGACTCGCGCGTTTTGGAAAACGGCACGGAAGCCCTTAGAAATCTGAAACTTACCATGGCAGAGTGGGAAAAAAACGGGAGGCCCCCTCTGCCATGAGGCAAATCGAACGAAGTTGGGGAAGAGTATCGTTTTCGAAGAACCTAATGGATCGAACTTGAATTAGAAGTCCGCTATGTGACTAAAGAAAAAGAAAATGCCAGTTAATGATGTCACACGAAAATAGAAAGCCAGTCAGGACAGTAACTGACCCGCCTTCTATCCTCGTGTGTGATAGGGCGGCCCAGAAGCTTCTGTGCTGTCCGGTGCTTACCAAAGGCCCATACTCTACTCACCCACTACTGGACTATTCTATTCCTACTATGGATTGATGGACTTAAGGTTCTCCGCTTACGAGAAAATTGCTTTGCGTATAATGTATATATAATATTAAAGTCCGAAAAAGTAAGAGTTGAAATGGAATAGTAAGTTGCAGGGTATTCTCCAACAGTAGGAGCAATATTCTTATTCAATTGCACTAACAGCGGGAGCTGCTGTCGGTATTGGAAAGGTGTTTAGTTCTTTGATCCATTGAACTAAGGGGATTGATGTCACTAGGCTTAATGGAATTGGTTTCAAAGGCTATCTAGAGTCGAGTAAGTCCTAAAGGATATCGCATAGCAAGCCTCCCTTGAAGGTTACGATCCTATTTCTGAGGGAATGATTTTAGCACAAGAAAGTAATACAGAAGACATCTTAGGAAGGGCGGCTATGTAGCAGTATTTTGCCTTTCTTACTGCAATCAGAAGTGGGACTATTTCTCGAAGGAGATGGGGGACGTCGAGGACGATAACTTGTTGCAAGAGGGGAAGAAAGTCTAATAAGAAGTGAATTTTGCGGTGTTACGTCAGGGTACTAACTACTAGGACCAACGAGGTAGAATACTTTCCCTAGGGGATAAGATAGTGTTCCAGAAGACTTTTTGCCTACTTGCTTGGTTACAGTGTTTACCCGAAAAGAGACATTACATTTAAGGAATCCCCCTAGTTAGTTACCAGGGAGTAGATTTCCGTCCGTCACGTACACGTATACTTTACGTACACAAGTGGTCGAGCGAGAATAGACGATGCAGGTCATTAAGTGGGAGTTTTCTTTAAGGCATTCCTTTCCCGTCCTGAGCAAGCCTCTTTCGGTCAGTCTGTAAGTTAAACAAAAGTCCATCCGATCAGCCAGTTGCAGAAGAAGCTCAGCTTAAAGCTAGTAAGCGCGGAACGACGTTGCTTTAGCTTTCGGGCGTCAAAGCGTAAATCTGTAGGTTCGGGCTAAGATCAGTCTATTGCTACTTACGGTGATAAAAAAAGGCCCTTCGAACTTCACTATCTGGCATCACAGCCTATTCCGACAACGTGCCAAGCAAAAGGCAAAGACCGGTATGCCGACAACAGAAGAAAAGGAGCAAAGCCATAAGCCAAGCTAGCGTGCTGAACAGAAAGTCGTAGAGTGATCACAGCTTATTCACCAAGACGAGCACCTATTCGATAGCAGCTTGTACCCTGATTCCAATAACAAAGGGAATTCCTCCTAAAAGAGCTGATTCAATCGGGTTATCAGCTTCGGCTATTCTCACTGCTAGCAAGTTAGTTAGGTCTAGTATGCCTATTCCTATTAGATTATACAGTCTGACTAAGAGTTCATAGTCTCTATCTGAGAATGGAAATCAAATAAAGCGAAAAGGAGAACGAAAGAAATCGGGAAAACTGCATGCAATCGACAGCCAAAAGAGAGAAGGCAGTCGCAGCACACTCTATATCTTACCTCGGGGCCCAGAGTAAATTCCCTCGCCTTAATCTTTAATAGAACTAAGCCCCTACTAGATAGCCTACTAGATAGATTGATTTTATTGACCTTGATTCCAGACACCATGAATGCGCCGCTTTCTCGACTAGCCCCTCTTCCAAGCGAGAACCAAGCTACGACCTATCTTATCTTTCTAGGACCGGGAAATCGGGACAGAGAACACCTAAGAGCAGTCTTTCTCTCCACCAGAAACCAACCATAGGTCCAATCTAAGAAGAAAACTACTTATTCAACAGGAGCAAAGAGTCTCAGTCCACCAAGACTCAAGACGCTGCTCGAGAGACTGAGCTTGGGATATTGAGATGTTAAGATGAGACGCGAAGAAGGACCAAAGGGATGCAGCCAGCTCTCCTTGAACAAAGAGATTCGAGATGGATTTACTATGAAGGCTGGAACAGCAAAGACAACAAGAGATAAACCGAAAACCCAGAGACTTCATACGCTCATCAGTGGATATTGCCTTATGCATAAGTCGCCAAAAAAACCTGCCTTTGGGTGTACCCATTTATTCCAAACATATTTCCACCAGTAGACAGAAGGATGAGAAGCCCGCGTCGATTCCCATGCACTAGAAACAGAGAAGGCATCCATCAGGATGAAGTAGCCAGTGAAGTTTGCCCAGAAAGACAGCCCCGCATAGATTGAATTTATTGAATGGGTATAGGATCCAACTCAGAATTTCATCCATCAAATATTGGGGTCATTGAAGGCCTCTTTGACAGAGATATGAGGCCGAGGAGGCTTGTCTACCTGCAGAGGAGAATTCAACCACATATCATGCCAAAAAATGTTACCTTTACCGATAGACCACAAGGCGTGGGATAAAAAAAAGTCCAGCTGGGCATGAATGGCTCTCCAACAATGAGAAGCACTCCTAGGAATTGAAGAGAGAACAGCCCTGTGAGGGCACCCTGTTTGCTTCGCATGAACATAGCCCAAAGAAAAGAGAGTCCCCTTTATAGTATAGAATTCCACGCCTATGTGCAAGGCTTGCATCACTTGATGTAACGAACGAATTCTAACACACCCTTCCTCCTTAGGACAACAAATGGTCTCCCATGACACCCAATGATGTCTCTCTTCTCCATTAGAGTTCCAAAAGAAAATGATCAAAACCCTGCCTAAATATGCGGGATAAAAATAAAGAATGGTATTATAAATAGTATCTTACTTTTGACCTCTTCCCTCTTCCTGGGCAGCAGGATAGAGTGGGCTTTATGGTTGATGTCAGCTACTCTCTTCCTGCTTTACCTTCTAGAGAGCCCAGTACATAGTCTAATGGCGTGGGCACTCGAAGGAAAGGTATAAAGTTTTCCATTGTCCTAGGGATTCGTATTTCCCATTGTCCTTATGGATGAGGGAATCGAGTTGCGAAAGCTGAGGGAATCTACTTGAGTCCCCCTAAAAGCAGGGTATTATTCCTATTTTCCCTCTTCCTCCAGCTATCAACAGGATAGAGTGGAGCCTCACATAACCCCCTTTAGCACAGAGAAATGTACACCTAATGCCCGGACTGAATCTAAATTCTTCTATACATTGATTATAAAGTGACTTACGAGTCGGAATGGTCGGGCATAATGAGTGTAGCTCAGTGCTCCCTCTCCTTAACAGTCGAGCTATTTCTTTCCTTTCAAGAAGCACGAGTGGAACGGTCAAACCGTTAAGTCAACAGGTTGAGAAAGAGATTGATCGTCACATACGACATTGCCCCAGAATGAGATTAGTCGTTATATACGAGATTAGACTTAGTCC
>JAUTDX010007227.1:122500-130000 GCA_030844895.1 Ambrosia x helenae | reverse complement strand
TGTTAGATTCTACTCTATGTTAGAACATTTCTGTGAATGCTATTCTGATCTAAGTGGTCTTATTCTGTGTCCCGTGCTAGGAAGCATTACTCCTCTTTTCATTCCAAATTCAAGAATACGACCGATACGATTGATTGGTCTGTGCGCCTCTCTTATTACTTTTTTGTATTCCCCTGTTCTTCGGATACAATTCGATCCTTCTACGGCCAAATCTCAATTTGTGGAAAGCCTTCGATGGCTTCCTTATGAAAACATCCATTTTTATTTGGGTATAGACGGTATCTCTTTATTCTTCGTGATATTGACCACATTTCTGATCCCTATTTGCATTTTAGTGGGTTGGTCTGGTATGAGAAGTTATGGGAAAGAGTATATTACAGCATCTCTAATTCGTGAATTTCTAATGATCGCCGTGTTCCGCATGCTGGATCCTCTACTATTCTATGTTCTTCCCGAAAGCGTGCTAATCCCTATGTTGTGCGGAGCTGAGCATCTTATATTCGCTGGGATAAAGCTTTTCCTCTGCAGGGGCCTTGTGCAGTAAACCCCCTACGGGCGGTCGTCCGTCGTCGTAAAGTAGTCCCCGCGAAGCTTTCGGGAAGAGGGGTAGTCTTGTGTGTAAGCATAGCATTTCTGGTCGAACCCGCCCAACCCAACTAAGAAGAACCGAACCTGACAAACACATCTTTTTCCTTTGGGGAGGGTACTCTGAGTAGTGGGTACCTCGTAGGACCTCGACCCGCCTACTCGGGTCTTGTATGGATATGCAGGAAGGGGTGCTCCTAGGTGTGTGTAGGGGTTGTGTTTGTTCGCGAGAATGGATTCCTCGTCAAGTCAGTTTGGGGGGTGTGGACACACTTGCGCGAATTCGGGTAACAGCTACAAGGGAGAAAGAAAAAGGAAACTGTACCCGACCAGGGATGGACGTAAACTCGTAAGCTACCGAGGGTAGGGATAATCGTCCAGGTCTTATTGTGAAAGAAAAAAGCCGCCCCGCCGCAGCAGGCGGGTTGCTTCCTCTGTCGTCGCCGGGGAGCTCTTGGCGAGGAGACCTTAGGAAAAGTTGCTAAAACAAACGGGGGAGGAGGATCGACCCGTTCAGTAGAATTCCGAAGAAAGACTGTTGGCAGCAGGTGGAGACATTTCTTTGACCCTTCTAAAAAAAAGAAGAAATCAAAAGAAAAATGCGGGCAGGGTGGAGCTCGGCAGAGGGTTCGAGAATAGGGTAGGGTCCTGTTCTTAAGATTCAGATAATCAAAAGTTCCAAACCTTTATGTCCTCCGTACAGGTGCTGCGTACAAGTTCCGGTCAGGATGATTGGGAAAGATCAAACCAATTTGAACCGCTCACATCACAGTAGTAGTAGCGTAAAGGCCATAAGCCGGGGGGCGGCCATAACATAAAGCTATTACTTTCACACCTCTCTCTCTTTTTAGATATCTATAGATAAAGAGAGAGATCCGCTGCGTGAGCAACCCGACTGTGCGTTACATGTGCTCTACAGGCTGCACTCCATCTTTCTTCCCCCTTTTTCTTTCTTTTTATTTGGAAGACGGGCGTTGCGTTTGGTTCGAAAGGCATGGTTTTCAGTATGTCTCCAGATAGGCCCCCACTAGTCCGGCTAGCTAGTGAGTGGTTCTTTCGGGCGGGAAGCAGGCCGGGCCCTACGGGCGGGCATCCCCCGCAACGCAAGCAGCATTGTTCGCCACCACCCGAGAAGCAAAAGATTCTAGAGTCCAGGCTGAAAATACATGCATAGATAGTGGTCTAATGACAAGGCCGACGACGGAAGCTCGGGACGGAGCCGTATGATGCGGAAGTCTCACGTACGGTTCCCTGAGAAGGGAGTGGCTACCTACTGGAGCTTCGACCAATCACCACCGGTCAATTCCGCTTTGGGGCCACCCCTTACTCTACCATTATTATAGGGGTATGGGGTTCGAGACAAAGAAAGATCAAGGCAGCATATCAGCTTTTCCTTTATACTTTACTTGGATCTGTTTTTATGCTATTAGCTATTCTGTTGATTCTTTTCCAAACAGGAACCACCGATTTACAAATTTTATTAACCACAGAATTTAGTGAGCGGCGCCAAATCTTTCTATGGATTGCTTTTTTCGCCTCTTTCGCCGTCAAAGTGCCTATGGTACCAGTTCATATTTGGTTACCCGAAGCTCATGTAGAGGCACCTACGGCAGGATCCGTCATCTTGGCGGGAATTCTTTTAAAATTGGGAACCTACGGCTTTTTAAGATTTTCAATACCCATGTTTCCTGAAGCGACACTTTGTTTCACTCCTTTCATTTATACTTTAAGCGCGATTGCTATAATATATACTTCCTTGACCACTTTAAGACAGATCGATCTTAAGAAGATCATTGCTTACTCCTCAGTAGCTCATATGAATCTGGTGACTATTGGTATGTTTAGTCTGAACATACAGGGAATTGGAGGTAGCATTCTACTGATGTTAAGTCATGGACTGGTTTCTTCAGCCCTTTTTCTATGTGTTGGTGTTCTATATGACCGACATAAGACTCGACTTGTTAGATATTACGGAGGTTTAGTGAGCGCCATGCCGAATTTCTCTACCATTTTCTTCTTTTTCACTTTGGCCAATATGAGTTTACCTGGTACTAGCAGCTTTATCGGGGAATTTCTCATCTTAGTAGGAGCTTTCCAAAGAAATAGCTTAGTAGCCACATTAGCAGCGCTTGGGATGATTTTAGGCGCGGCGTATTCCCTTTGGCTATATAATCGTGTGGTTTCTGGGAATTTAAAACCGGATTTCCTCCATAAATTCTCCGATCTAAATGGTAGAGAAGTTTTCATATTTATACCTTTTCTTCTTGGAGTTGTTTGGATGGGTGTTTACCCCAAAGTGTTCCCGGACTGCATGCATACATCCGTAAGTAACTTAGTGCAACATGGAAAATTTCATTGAGAGGAATCAGCAAAGAAAAGAAAAATGCTCAATGAAGCGCTCAAGAGACCCTACATCCTTATTGAGCAAGGCTAGTCAGCGCCTTCCCTTAATGAAAGACGTGGTAAGCGTCTTGACTTTAAGGATGAGGGGAACGTCTCTTTCAAAGCTTTAGTGGGGTTTCAGCGGTTGTCGTTTCAAGTATGCCGTTTTGGTGGTATGACCTCACCTGACACATTAGCGGATTCACCTCCAGCATCAGTTCCATTCCAAGTGTGCTGTGCCTTCTGCCTCGACAACACCAGAATGACAAAACAAAGCCATTTCTGGAATCTAGTGTTAGCCAACGATCGCTGGGACGCAGTGCATCAGCCAAACCCATTTGACGTGAGGTTCCTTTCTTCAAGGCCGATTTGGGGGTCTTTTCGATAGTTCACCCCGACAAGTGTGTATTCAATCCGCTTCACTCACATTACAAGCGCTTCCTGAATTACATCCATCCTTGACAAGTGAGAGTTCTAGCATGAACGACGGCCTTAAGGGAAGGCGGTAGGTGGCCACGGTAAGCAGCTTGTCCAATTGTGCATGCATTATAAAAGTTCCATTCGTTGTGACCCGGGCACGACGTTAGAGCGAGCTCGCCCCGAAGTACACAAAATACCGGCTGGTACAAAGCAGGTCAGGAAGCTTGACATGACAGAAGTTCGAGTCGAACCAGACTAGTAGATAGTGGGCGATTGGGAGTGAGGATTCGTTTCACTATGTTCAACTCATTCGGTAAGCCTCGTAATCTATGTGAAGGTTCGTAAAAACAGTGAAAAAAGGAATCCTAAAGGAGTAGGAGCTAGCTTTCATTGAAGTGGAGAAGACAAGATGGACTGGCTATCGACTTTGCTAACGAATGAGACTCTTCTTCAATTGATTGGGGCGTACTTCATACTACAGCAGGCCGCAACCGTTGGGCCTACCAATGAGGTACACTTGGGGTCAGAAAGCAAGGAACTCCTTTGATATCGGCTTCAAAGCTTTTTCACTGAAATCCAAACCAGGAAATGAGAATCAGTACCACACCCCGTACTGGCACTACACACCCTCCCGAACGAACTGATTCCAAGAAGGTTTCTCATTCGCTTTCCTTGATTTGAATGTCTGACTTAGCTTAGGAAAGCAAGTGAGAAAATACTCGGAAGAGACACTTCCTTAAGGAGTTCTAAAAGCCAGACAAAGAATCTCGTATGTGATGTTAGAGAGCATGCTCAGGTTAGTTGGCGGAGGATACTCCGATAACGAATTCTGCCTCTTTCTTTACCTGGAGCGGAAAAAGGGTTAAGGAATATCTCAGAGCTGATGCGCGATCTCCTCAAAATTGTGAAAATGATCCAACGCGCTCGTCATGAGAAAATGGTTATCAAGCTTTGCCAGTTTCATGATTGCTTGTAGTTTTCTTTTTTCCGGGGGTTGGTGTTCAGTGTACTAAGGTACAAAAAAGAATGCCCGTATGTCGGCAGGATTTTTCGAGTTCGAGAAAAGGTCCCATCCTTCAATATCATGATTGGGTCGACCAGGCCAGATCATGAGTGAAATCTCATGATCGGGTCGACTAGGCCAGATCATGAGTGAATAGAAAATCGAAAATGTACATAGCAGTTCCAGCTGAAATACTTGGAATAATTCTACCACTTCTACTAGGAGTAGCCTTTTTAGTGCTAGCTGAACGTAAAGTAATGGCTTTTGTGCAACGTCGAAAGGGTCCTGATGTAGTGGGATCGTTTGGATTGTTACAACCTCTAGCAGATGGTTTTAAATTGATTATAAAAGAACCTATTTCACCAAGTAGTGCAAATTTCTCCCTTCCATTTTTACGTAGGGTTAATTTATCCCTGGTTTTGAAGATTTCTATTCTCTTCTTGTTGCTGGGCCTACTTGTACTTGCCTTTCTGGGCATTTTTCAGGCCCCCTTTTTAAAATAGGAATAGCTCTGGGGGGTCGAGCCCTCGCCTATACTTTAGGCAAATTAGGTCTACCGATGGGGCTTACCTTGGCCATAGGGGTTTTTACGAGGGGCCTCATTACGGAAGCAGTCTCGGAAGTACTAGCGGGGCCTCTCCGCATGATGCCCGCAGGGTCAGATTCGGTGGGTAACTCTGGCGGTTGGGAAAAAGACCTTGCCGTCTGATTCAGAAGGTCAGGGGCAGGGCACCGAAGGGGAGCCCACTTCTAGAAAAAGAGACCGAAGCCCTGATCCCGTAGAGGACGTCGGTCCTTCCTCGGGAAGACATTCGGAAAGTGAAAATCTTGTTGTAGGCCCGGTTCCATTATCGGGCTCAAGCACATGTAACGGTTTCGACGAGCGTGTGCTTCTCGAGCCCATGCCGGATTCGTCATCCCCCTCGGTAGATAAGGCCGTACTGGGGCACCCTGCCGAGGCATCCCACGGCCCCCACCTTATGATCCTAACACGGATCCTCTACGTGTGGAGACAAAAAAGGAGGAAATGACCCTTTTTGTAAGGGAGCAATATGTTCAATTTACCGAGAGAGGTTGGAAGCCATCCCAACGCTCGCGGAACCATGACCGCTATACGGAGGTATCCTCCAACATTGTCAAAAGGTTGAAGCTAGACTCTGTCTCTGAATACGAGGAGTTTCTTCTCGCTTTTAGAAAGGACCCAAACCTCTTAGAGAGCTTTTTTACTCAGTGACTGGCATTTCTTTCTCCCTTTCTTTCCGTTGGTCAACAACCAACAAAACAAAATCGTTTAGTTCTTCACTACTCGTACAGGAAGGCCTCTCTTTCTGTATGGGGGGAATCAAAGAAAGGCAATCAGAGAATGTTTACACTCTATTTTCATTACGAAGATGTATCACGTCAGGATCCGTTGCTCAAACCGAATCACGCCAACGTTATGGAAGTTCCTGGATCGTGTAAAATAAGAGTAGTACCAAAGGCAGCACCTTCTGATTTCATAATCAAAAATGGAAAATTGGCTATGGAGATTCCGTGCGGGCAGAAATTAATACAGACACAAAGGGCTTCGACAGGAAAGTCGTTTCGATCCAATCCATTCTTGGGGTCCAATAAAGAAAAAAAAGGATATGTCAGTGATCTAGCACGGCAAAGCACTCTCCGAGGTCATGGAATGTCTCATTTTTTGGTAAAAATCTCCGCAGTAATGTCTCTGTTAGATTTTCCGGTCGAAATACGGGAAAAGTCCATTCAATTCTTGATGGAAATGGAGTTTTGCGAATTCTCCCCGGAACTGGAAGATCATTTCGAGATCTTCGAACATATTAGGGGGTTCCACGTCACGATTTTCACTTCGGCCAACACACAAGATGAGACTTTACCACCGTGGAGCGGCTTTTTTCAAAAAGATGAGGGGGAAAGTCAGTAAGATGTCGGAGAAGCAAAATATACGAGATCACAAACGTAGATTGCTCGCGGCTAAGTATGAATTGAGAAAGCTTTCTCAATTTGTAAAGATACCGATCGATCTAGTGATATGCGGGACAAACATCGAAAGTCTCAGGTGACTGAAGAACTCAGCGACGAGTTGACAAAAGAAGCCCCAAAAACGGACATGAACGATGTTTTGATGGGCATAAAGAAATCGTCTTGGTAGCATCAAACCAATAGAACAAGGGTTAGCTCTGCAGCTGGTCTACAAGCAAGGTAAGTAGGTCCATGCGAGCGGCCCGGATGTACCTTTTAGCCGCGAGGGGAACCGGGTAAACAAAGTCGCGATCAGAATGAATGGTAGTTCGCTGGGCCTGTTGCTCCCGGAGGCGCTGGTTCGAATCCAGTTCGTGACAACCACAAAGCCTTTGATCATAGAATCTCTCGGGACCCCGCTGGTAAATACGGGGCTCTGGCAGCTGCACTTTCTTTTTCTTTTCTTGATGCATCGAATGCTTCCTCTGCTTTCAGTAAAAATCCCATGATCGAGGCACTCTTTCTCTTATAGCGCTCTTTCCTTCCCTTCGAGCTAGCCGGAAGAAATCCATTTCTTTTGTCTGTAAGAGAAAAGCCGCTTATTCCATGAAATAGGAGCGCAGCGGAGTCATGAAGAAACAAGAATAGCCACTTCCTTATCTACGCTATTTACTTTCCTCCCCTCGTGGGAAGTAGCAAGAGCCTTTATCTAATCTACTATTGAACCATCTCACCTGAAAGTCAGTCGCTACCTTAAGGCATGCCTTGACTCCAAGAGCTAACTCGATGGGACTTGCTTTCCTAAAGAGAAGACGAAGAGGATGGCACTGGGGATCTTTCTTACTTAAAGAAATTCCCATGAGCTGCCTTGAGCTGGTAACTCCAAAATCGATGATTCTTGGCCACTGACTTACTGCTTTCACTCAAATGCCACTGATGCGTAAGACATTGAGTTGGACTACTTTCCTTCTGGTAATGCCTTTCCCTGTGGTCACCTTGCCCTTCTACTTACCGGCTTGGCTATTTCGAAGGATTCGCTTCGGCGGGTGATTGAACTAAAAAAGAATTCTTGAAAGTGGCACTCCTTCCTTGCTTCTTACCCCGTAGCGGGATATTTTTTGACAATCGGTCGTAGATTCCCTGGC
>JAUTDX010007227.1:82500-117500 GCA_030844895.1 Ambrosia x helenae | reverse complement strand
AAAGGCATGACCAGAAGAATTGTGTGAAATAAGTGAATTTATCCAGTTGAGGCATCTTGATTGAGAATAAAGGATTCCCCCCATACAGAAAGAGAGGCCTTCCTGTACGAGTAGTGAAGAACTAAACGATTTTGTTTTGTTGGTTGTTGACCAACGGAAAGAAAGGGAGAAAGAAGAGCGCTTCTTAAACATTTGTGTCTTTCATACAATAATTCTATCTGCCATTGTCTCAGAAGAGAAGGGCTGAAGTCACTATTTTTCTTTAAAAGAAGGGTTCATTCGGGTAAAGCAATTAGATATAAAATAAGAAATTTCGCATGTCCTTACCAGTAAGTTTTCAGCTTCTTGCGGTAATCAGAACATAAAAGACAATCATACCGACGAGGTGGGCCCCACCGTCACATCCCAATACCGCGCAGGCAAGTCCTTTGAAGCTCTCCTTTTTTACTAGTCACGCCCACCATGGGATTTATGGCTTTTTAGTAGCTTTTGCGGGGAAGAGAAGAACAGGGACCCCCTTTAACAAACAAGCCAAGCCCTTCGGCCTGGGCCATTCAGAACGCGTTTTACTCCCTGTCCAGGCAGCTAATTCTTTCTTGAAGGTAATGTCCTAATAGATCTAATAGATATGGAAAGGTTGATTTGTACTTTTTGCTTCCGCACCGTCATAATACTAAAAGGCATCGGCGGGTGTACTTCAATTTACGCTTGGGGGTGTTCCCCTTGGTCAGTCATACTCTACTCGTTGATGAGGGCATGATATCTGATAGCTACCGGTCCTCCGCATTAGAGAAAGTAGTTCCAAATCAAGAGGAAGCGTTTCTATTGTTGCCCGCCCTATAACTAGAGTAGATTTCACTGAAATTGGATGGAGGTGCATCAACCCCTTTTCTGCTAGGCTGGAACGCCGTTTTTCCGAAAGGTTGGATAGTTTTACTTTCTACAACCATTTCATCATTTAGAGGCCTTCCTAAACTAAATCCTCTTAGCGGTAGCAAAAATGCCTCCTTTACTCAAGGTTAGTGATAATCTTTACTCCAAGCGAAGATTTAGGAACAAGTGGTAGGTACGAGCATAGAAAGTTTCATCGTAGATAAGCAAAGTCCAATGCCGAAGATGGCAAGTGAGACCGATCAATAAAGCTCGTAATCGGATGCCAGGAACCGACTAGCTCCCTGGAACCAACCACCAAATACCAATGTTGTCACCGGACCCAGCTTGTTATGCTATCGCCGGGGAATAAAATCCTTGCTTTCTCTACGACATTCTATTCTAAAATGATGATTTAGAAGGCATGACGGGTTCTCGTGCCCTTCTCTTCTGTTTGAGAGTTTCCGCTATGAAAGGACATCTCGCGCTTTACGCTCGGCAACCAGTTCCTCTTCCAACTACATGTTCTCGGGCACGAATAGAGATTTGTGATAGCAGCAGCCCGGTTCGATCGAGAAAGGGGGCTCTTGCCCGGTGGGATACTCGATGATCAGTCAAGCGTTGTACTGGTCTGCAGATACCACTTGCAGATCAGGGACAAGCGATGGTAATATATATATCATATCGGGTCTATACCAGATACTAAAGTCCATTCTATGAACTACTGACATATATCTGATAGCTTTCCGTATTTATTTCATATAGTGACTGACGTCGACGGGACAGGATCGGCTTCCAAGGATGCTTTACGCTATATGATCCTTTCAATTCATAGTTTGATGGGCTTTTATTTTAACCTGTTTGCTATTCTTGTGCCAGCGGAGAATGCTTCCTTTTGCCCAATGCGTATGCTTTCCGCTGTATGCTCGAGCTTTTGTTCTTAACTACTTGCCTTCGGACAGCTGCCAGTTAGTTATCTTCTTTCGTATAATGAAGTTTTTCCTCTTGAGCAAAGATCTTCGTCCTAACAAGGGGCTTCCGTTTAGTCGATAGCAATTCAGCAAAGAGAGAAATGTGAAGTGAAGCCGTTGTTTCTTCCTGTCAATGGTCGAAAGCAATTCAACAAAAAAGGATAGTCATCAAAGAGGCTAACTCATTTCCAATACCTGTACGCCCTTGCTTTAGAGCCGGCAACACACGAAATAATATTTATGGTAAGGAAGAACTGAAGAACGGATCGAGCTGTATTGACTAACTATACAATTTCGTTCAAGTTCCGCTTGTCCATCGAAGCCTCTCCCCAACCTGCTTCTACGTCTCTCCTCGGCTATGTTGAACGGGCCTTGCGGCTACATAGAAAAGGGCATATAATATAAGTCCTTTCAATCATGTATGCATGCGTGGCGAGCTGCTTGAGACTATTTACGGAGTAAAAGGAATAGGTGTGGCGATCTTCCAAATCAATAAAGTCAAGACCGTCCCTCTCAGTACCACGATAGAAAGGGAGGCGTGAGACACTTTCGCTTGCGCTGTTGCGGTTGCTACACAGAGCAGTTTGTGTTAGGAGGGAACGAGGCGAAGCGCTTAACAGGACCCGTTGCCAGCTTTCAAAGTCAAAGCTAGAATTCACTTAGCTAATACGAGTACCACGTGGACTGAAAGAGGGCAGGCATGGCAGGCAGGGAAACCAAACCACATGGTGGAACAAAGGGAATTATGGGCGAATAATGGTAGTATCATACAAGCTAAGCGGGGCTTCCTGGCGCCCCACCCCGTTCTAAAAATTTTATTTCGAATACAATCCCCGTATTGAGTTTGTTTTGTTCTTGCTAATCGAAGCCGGAAAAGGGGGAATTTCGGTGAAAAGAATCTATCCCGAATCGCGTTTTTGATGACTTTATCGACAGCATGCCTCTCTTTCAGTGAGATCACCATGATACACAATCTTGTTGATTTGGCGAATAACCTGCCTTAAGCTTCTATCAACGCTATTTATCTAAGCTAAAAAGAATTTTCAGTCAAGCATCTTCAAACCGGGAAAGCATCTTCGTACCTTTCGCGGCGCGCTTGCTATCTTAGCCTGAATACATTGTAATTACGTGTAAAGCATTTCACACACTGCCCAATAGATGGCACAGCGAGTCCTGTAGCGACTTTGCGGCCTAACCTAAGAAGATGGAAGAAGGCTTTTGACCACCACTTTTCTTTACCCGGAACACTTTCAATATCTTTTTTTATATAAGAGAATCAAAAGTAACAACTCTTTCTTCACAGCTGCTATTTGACCATTCGCCGAGTCCTTCTCTACATATTCTATATGTAATATATATAGCAAGTCAAGAGAAGAGGAGGAATCGAATCTGTCGCTACTGTAGTAGCTCTTTTGTCTTTATCTGTCCGTCCAAAACGAGAGTATCGGTCCATTCTTTTCATCTTTCTCTTAGAATGTATGTAGTGAGTCGAGTTCTGACTCCTTGACTGGTTTTTTTCTCTTAATTAGGCAAGGGAGTCATGAAGGTCGTGAGGCGCACTCTCTTTTCAAGAATCTCTTCCCTGCAGCTTTTCCGGGCTAAGGATGTTACCGAAGGTGAGGGCCTTTCCCGCGGTAAATGACCGAACGAATGTATCTGGTCGCGAGTCTTCTCTTTTCCTACTGAGAGCGGAGCTGCTGGGTGAATTCTGCTCTGATTCCTGAAAATGGTTATCCGTCTTCTTTAGCTAGCGCTACCTTTGCTGTAGTTAAGTTCCTTTGTCTTAAGTGATCTATTAGAGAGTTTCCCTGTAACCGTAAGAAAGAGATGCTCCGTGTAGCTAACCCCAAGTCTGGTAGCCTTTGAAAAGCGGTTTCTGACGTAACTGCCTATCATGCCAAGCTTGACGCAGTAGCTCTAGCACAGGCGGTTATCTTGCCATCTTCCCCGGGATGAATCAATTTGTGTAAACGATCGCTTTCTATGTTTCCGCGGTACTGCCAATCGTAGACTGGTGGCCGGGGAATGAGAGCTTCAGCTCCATACACCATGATGAATGGAGTGTTTCCAGTCGTTCTTTTTTAGGTTGTTTGTGTATATGCCCAACTGTAGGTCACCTATGTGACCATTGGTTTCACAGCACTGAGTAAGCATACTAATGAAGACCCATTTTTGCATGTCCATGAGCTCTAGGTAATTGAATATGGGCTCGACTCCCTTTACCGGTATTACCCATCCTCACTTTCTACGTTTAGCGTACCAGCTTTCGTGTGAGAAATCGTATACCCTAGAGGCCCTTTACTTGAGAAGCTAGCAAGTCAGTGGCTTGATCCCCATGCTCTTGATCTGAGGTGCTTGAGAAGTCTCACTGGCTTTCAAAGCAGACGTTGGGGTAACGGTCCCAGAAGCTTGAGTGCCACCAACAAGCAAGACATTGTGAAGAAGGAGCCAATTACGTGGACTCCATTGGCACACATAAAACTGGCCGAATCTTGTCAACTTATGAAGCGACTACGACTTGCTGACTTTCATGGTTTACAGAGGAAAGCATCGCCAAAGCCTCTACTATTTTACGTATTAGTAAGCCAGGGGTCTCACTCTTTCCTTTGCTTTCGTGGTATTATATATAAGAGGCTCTCCCCTTCGGGAACGAGTAGCCCCCACAGAACTCACTCAGAGATAGCAGTCTCGGCTTGAACCCCGAACTACAACCAGTTTGCTTTCCCGGGGGCAGATAGCCATTAACGAAGTCTGGAGCTGCTCATCTCTGTAGAACCTATTACTAATTCCCTTTCCTAAGTCTCTTCTTATTGGGCTTTCAGTGGAGATAAGAAGATCCGGCCTTTACTAAGTCCTTTTCAGCCATGAGTCTTGAAGAGGTGAAAACTATCACCAGGTATACGGACTTTCCTGGAAGTTCTTGGGCACCCCTAAAGCAGTCTCTATATCCCAATGCCCTTACTCAAGGAACAAAGCACACCACCGAAGGCTGGCGAAGAGCAGACTCTATTCCGAGAACAACTACATTGGTATTTCCTATATTACTTTATTACGAGAATCCCTTCACTCACTCCTGTCACTAGCCCAGCCTTGACTTTCCTAGCTACCAAGTCCCCTTCAAACTCTTGCCAGAAGGACAAAAGGGATTCTTTCATAATAACATAAGATAAGGAGAATCGGAGTGAAAAGCCTTGCCCTTAAAGAGAAAGCGGGTAGAACTTACTAATTAGGCCAGCACCGGACGACTTTTTGGGATCCAAAGACCCAGGCTAAGCGCTTTGCCTTTAAGCGAAAAGAAAGGACAGGATAGATACATACCATAGGATAGGGATCTCCTGATGAAGTCAATCAGACAAATTTTTTTATCTTATCTCATGGAATGAGCAAAGACCAGAATTCGTTTCGTTGGATGGGATTTATGCAGCAGTTCCTTCTTATTATAAGGTGTCGTAAAGGTGCTTAAAGGGAGATAGCAGATATGTTATCCCGTCCTCCAGTTGTTACAGCCGGTCTTATCTCGCACAATAGCCCTTTGGTGTTTTAGGGTTATGAGGAAGAGTACGCCGGCCGGACTTCGAGGGCATATACAGAGGGTTGAGTCGGGGCAATGACTAAAATCTCGTTCATTTTCGTGCGAGGGATGACCGGCAGGGCCCTTCGAAGATCAATAGTCGTTAAGTGAGCCGCCTAGTGCCAAGGAATGAATTCGGTTAGACTACGGGAATCGACGATCTTAGATCTCGGCGTCCGTCTTTACTTTCTATGTAGATCTCTTCTTTCTGGTTCCAAGATTGACTCTTCTTTCTGGTTCCAAGATTGACTCTCATTTCAGGGGTGGCACGAGCTTGGGTTGTCGGCGGCATGAAGGATACGGTAGAATGTTAGACTTATATAGTATAGTCATATTCTCCAACAAGGAGAAAGCATTGAAGGGCTGCTTCAGCGGAGTCAAGACAAGAGACTCCCATCCCGGAACACTTACCATATCTGTCTTCTTTGTAAAAGAATAATGACTTTTCCGCTTAGCCTGAAAGATAGAAAGAGTTAGATCCGGGCATTGATGTGGAACTCTTTCGTCTGCCAAAGCACGTCTTCATCAAGCTCTAGAACAAGACTAAAAGAGTTGATGGAAGGATTGATGTTTAGGGTTTGTCAGGAGCCATTCTTTCTTCCAGTTAGGATTCTGTTACTGCAGGGCAGGGTGAAGAGGAGGGCCATTCCCTCTTTCCTTCGGGAAGGGCTTAAAAGCGCCTTCATCATGTCAAGCTTCAGGCAAGCGATTGGCTCCAAGGGACTTTAGAAGAAGAGCAATGAGCGTAGTGTTGAACTCTTTCAGTAAGCACCCCTTCCAAAATAGAAATCCATCCTTGATTGCCATCGAGATTTCCCCCCCAACTAGCCCCTTATTAATATAAAATGAAAGGAGAAGTTCGGGAAACCGTCAGGCCCCACTCAAACTAGCTGCCCTGCCACCTTAGAATTATAAAGAAGCATTTCTTAAAAAAACCTGATCTCTGATCTGTTGTCTGGTTAGGACTTCACTATAACTACCGATATCCGTAAAATAAGTCATACTTCATAATAAGAAGAATAGGTCCTTTTAGGGATCCCGAGCTCTGACTTCTATTTCTAGTTCTACTATTTAGGCAGGCAGGAGGGGAACTGCCATTCTTGGACTAACTAAGGCGGGGAACAGATCAGCAGCTAAAGAAGTAATCTCATATCCCCTTTTTGGGCTGAGTAAGGATCGGGAAGCAAGGCTTCTGAGTGTAAGTAAGTGAGCCAAGCCAGGAGTTCGCCTTTGAGTTCTAGTTGTGAGTTCCAGTCTATAAGATGGGACCTTTAGTTCCGTAGTTAATAAGTATGAATCCAAACTCTAATCTGAGTTCTACTATAAGGACAGGACAGATGGGAACTTCGGGGATCTCAAATACCTAAATTCCGGGGTTTTAGTCCGACTTCTATCTGCTGGGGTACGGTATTAATTACTTAATATAGATATATCCGGAATCCCTACCTCATACCGCAGGCACTAGTGAGGCAACATATGATCATGATCATAGGAGTAGTCTAGTTATGAGTTGAGCTCACGTATAGGATGTTTCGAGTTTGAGCGAGCTAATGCTCTTATTTCCGAGCTTTAGTAGCTAAAGTGGTAGCGAGTCGGTAGCAGCGAACGGTAGCTATCGGGACTATCTTACAGTTGCATGCTGCATTAGCTAAAGCAAGCATAGGTCTTTGTTATAGGAGTGAATAAAAGGATGTTCTCTAGAGCGAGCGAACGGTACGGATTTCGCCAACAACAGACTCCTCCTTGTTTGACAGCTCTTTCAACAGCACGACGTATCTTGGCCGATATTCCGCCACCAGCCTTCCGCTTTTTACAGCTGATGTAGTAAAGCTTCCGTGCTTCCACAGCAAGACAGGTCCTAAGGTAGTTTTAGTGTACCTCTTCTTCTATTCTAGTATGCCACTCTATACCTTAGTATCCCGATCTAGTGAGTTGTCAGAATCTTCCTTGTCTAAATCAAAGTCTTGATCTTCTCCTATCTTTCGGCAAGGGTAGGTCTCTTATTGTGGTCTTTTCTTCAGTCTTACGTCACCGAGGGAAATTAGCCAATCAGTATGTAGTTAGCCCTTGTCGACTCTTCCTTTGTTTCCTCCACTAGGGTCTCATGCCCTTCCAGTTTAGAGTATAGAGATAAATGCCATATATAAGATAAAATATGAAATCTTAGTAGTAAGTACCCTTTATTGAGTCCCTTTCTTCCTTCTAAGGCTAAGGAGAAACGGATTGGATTTGAACCAATGCTTCGGGTCCAGTGACTTTCCCCGTTAACTTCCATTATTCGATCGTTACAGAAAAGCCTGTTGAAATCGATTGCTTTGCTCTACTCTATATCGAGGAGTCTTGCAGAGAATAGAAAAGAAAGTTGCAAGACCTGCTCATAGAGTTCGGCATCCTGCGGTACAGGGGTAGAATACATACAAAACTGAACCAGAACTATGGGACTATGTCTTTCAAAATCTTCCTAAAAACAGAACTCCTTTGCCCTTTATTAACTAATGCTTTAACCATATAGGCAAGGCGTTTATTCCGGCAGCCCGGTTC
This sequence comes from Ambrosia x helenae, assembly GCA_030844895.1. Lineage (NCBI taxonomy): Eukaryota > Viridiplantae > Streptophyta > Magnoliopsida > Asterales > Asteraceae > Ambrosia > Ambrosia x helenae. Next base: position 109,547 of record JAUTDX010007227.1, on the reverse strand, counting down.
TTCATTCATTAAGTCTGTTAGATGGAGATCCACCCCCGAGCGTATATCATTCTCGGGCACTCCTTGCCCCTGTAAAAGCAGGGTCATCTGCTCAATCAGCAGCTCTTTCTTTATACAGGCTGTTCTGAAAGTAGGGCATAACATCTTATCTCTCTTTAGTTCTTCTATATAAAGGGTGTCTTAATAGGGTTTTCTGGGTTAGTTTCTTCAAGCGGAAGATTCAGATCCGGGATCTCTCTCACCCGGTCTGCCTCCATAGCAAAAAAGTCTCGTGAAAAAGATAAGTGTAGAAAACCAATAAAAGAACCATGATGATAAAATTCCAGCGTACGAGTAGAGGTTGTAGAAAAGTGAAAAAGAAAAAGAAAATAAAAAACAGGAAAGAATTTGGCGAGTAAGGAAACCAAAAAGAAAACAAAAAAGATCAGTATCATAGTACGTCGTCCTTCCCTGAAATGGAACTTTCATGCTGGAGCAAGAACTAGCATGAAAGTCGATCTATTACAACCAGCGCGGTTGTTCGTATTTCATTTTATTCTTCCAAGCCCTTCTTTCTTAGAAAGGCACTCACTGAGTTACTTACGGAATCTCAAATCTTGAGGCTGATTATGGCCCCTTTGATGAAAGGTAAGCGCTTTGGCTGGCTACCTAGAATATAAAGATCCTTCACTGCACACTTTAGATATCTGTTTCCATCCAATCAAAGACGGCGAAGCGCCTCTAATCTAAAGGCCAAAGAGTGCTCTTTGCGCTACTACGCATCCTTACTCATAGTATAGTGCAAGTTAGGTTTGGGTATAGCAGGACTTGAACCTGCGACCATTAGGTTAAAAGCCCAATGCTCTACCAACTGAGCTATACACCCCAAAAAAGATGTAGTAGTAAATAAGGATTGGTGCGGAAAATCAAAGAGGGCGGCCCCTCTTCATCATATTAAAGGGGCGCGGCTTTGTATGAGGCTCGTACTGCAGAGCAAGCAAAGAAAACGTAAGGGCGCGCGCTAGCACTCCTGCAAGAAAACGGCCTAGCTAACGCGCCCCTTATTGAAAAGTCAAGGATATTGAATGATCGATATGAGAAAGAAGCGCTCAAGCATTCGAATAAAGCCGACCTTACTCAACAAGCACCTTTCTTAGCTTAGTAAGGTTGTTTGTTTCCACTCATTGAAGATTCTATCTACAAAAAAAGGTCAACGGGGGGTACTAAAATGGCTCTCGCTGACACCATCTACGAGAAGGTGAGGTCGTCTTTATTTCCAGCCGCCATACGGTTCGCCTTAAAGCCTTAAAGACGGAGAAGGGGGGGAGCAGTTATCTATGTAATTACGGTCTTTGTTGGCCGGGGCGAGCACTCTCTTTTCTTTGTAAAATTCCGTCTTACCAAACAAGACTGACTTCTTACCAACCCGCGAAGGGTTGTGAGGCTGGACCAGGTACGAAGAATGAATCTATATCTGTGCACGGAAGGGCCGGCGGTCGCTCAACTGTTCGAGCGTAATGCAGTGGTATTGGTTCCGATTCGACAAAGGTAGAATGCCTGGTCGAAGGTCCAGTACAGTAGGTAGCAGGCGTGTTCGTTTTGGCTCCCGAGCGAGAACGAGAAAGAGGCGATGCACCATCCTTGCTGCTACGTACGTTGACCTTGACTTGACAGATTCATCCAATTGAACCCAAACTCAAAGGAGGACCACAAGCTCGGGGCTCAACGAAAGAGAAAGTCTCGGCATTAATAAAATGGGGTTAGCTGTGAAAGAAAGAGCCCGGCATTCAATTCATTTTTGAATATTCATAGCTGAGTTTACTAAAAGAGGGACCAGCTCATCGTAGTGATTAGAGGACACCTCTGATCGTTCACCTCTAATGTGACACGTTCCCTCCCAGTTTGATCAACGGGATCAGTCGGCTAGAGAGCGGGGCTATTCTTCTTCCGAGGAGACAAAGTAGTCTCTTGTACTGACCGAACCCTCAGTTCGGAAGTCTTCGTCAACATGTTACGAAGCTCCAGTCTGGCGGTCAACTTGATGCGGGAGAGGCATGAGTGCAGTTCGATCTTGTGGTGTATTCCTTTGTAGTGAGTAGGGCCTCTTTCTCGTCGATCAGTCTGCCTCCGCTCTATTGAAAGGTCTCCATTCCTACGGCGGTTTTGTCAATGAACCCGCGGATAAGTAGGCCTTTCTTGCAGACCGATCTTCTGGCGAGTTCCTTCCTTCGTAGTAAAATCTGATGATACGCTTTGGCGATGTTACCTACCAAATAAAAGGCCTGCTAGGTGATCGAAATCGCTCAGGTCAGCGAGGACTCACTCACCTACTCCTTATCTAATACTTTCTTCTATCTACTGAATTCAAAAGGCGACCCGCCGCGCCGGGCTATAAGATAAGATACAGTGTACTACTTGACTGGTAAGAAAGAGCTTCCGTAAGAACTGGAAGACTCTTGTATGTACGGTAACCCTATCTTCCGCTACTGGTGGACTGTTGCACATAAAGGCCGACAGAAGCAACCTTTCTTAGCGCGCTTTTCAGGCGCTTAGCTTCTTGCTATGCAAGGCCATAAAGTAAGTGAAGTTGCAAGCCTAAGCCAAGAAGGTACGAACGAAGTGACGGGCCCTTTTAGAGATAGGGGGGCGGCTTTCTTGTGGTAGTCATTGCGAACATCTCTCCTCTTCTCTTAGTGTGCACAGTTTGCTTACGCCTTAGGCACATCTATCTTTCTTAGTTTCACGCTGGCCTAATGAATTGAATATGAATAAAAGTCAGTCTTTTAGTAAGCGTATATAAGCAGCTGTTTAGTGTATAAGCAATTCTTTAGTGGTCGCACCGGTACGATGGAGGTTGGTTGAGATGATGTTACGCGGCGTTCAGAACCAGTCTTGAAGTGAATGAATTAGAAAGAACGAAGAAGTAAGGAAATGAGACGACTCTTTCTTGAACTATATTATAAACAGACCTTCCCCTCCACACCAATCACGAGTTTTTCTCCATTCCTCTCATATATCGTCGTAACGCCCTTAATGCTAGGTTTTGAAAAAGACTTTTCATGTCATTCCCATTTAGGTCCGATTCGGATCCCTCCGTTGTTTCCTTTTCCTTCCGCACCTTTTCCTCGAAATGAGAAAGAAGATGGTACACTTGAATTGTATTATTTAAGTGCTTATTGCTTGCCAAAAATCCTACTTCTACAATTGGTAGGTCACCGGGTTATTCAAATAAGTCGTGTTTTCCGTGGTTTTCCCATGTTACAACTTCCGTACCAATTCGGTCGATCCGGAATGGATCGGTTAAACATTCTGTTAGGGAGCCTGGTCTTGACTTTTCTGTGTGGTATTCATTCTCGTTCGGCTCTTGGAATCACATCCAGCAGTGGTGGGAACAGCTCGCAAAATCCAACCACTTCACCTACTTCATTGCCCCCAACCCTTTCTCGTACCTCTATTGAAACAGAATGGTTTCATGTTCTTTCATCGATTGGTTATTCCTTTCCGTTCGTATCTCTTTCTCCAATTTCGGTCTCGATTAGTTCACAAGATTGAATGGCCAATTCTCCTCCGGACCCTCGATTCGATTGTTTTCTAAGAAGGTTGAGCCGGGTATGTAAGCCATGTATCTGGGAGGAACTTAAAAGAAGGGCTTTCGGTTTTTTCACCCCGTTTTGTGGTCTTGCAGCTATTTCAATAAATAAGAATATAAAAATATAATAGAAGACTTTTTTAGAAGAAAGATTCTATATATGTCCAACCCAACCTCAGACTCTTTCTTCCCGACCTATTTGACTCTCCGGCAGCTGTTATAGTGATTTAGGTGGTATCCCGAGATTGAAGAGATCGAATTCCTCCGGGGAACACACGAAACAAAGATATGAACTGGGTAAATAGAAATGGAAAAGAGATGTTTCCAATTCATCAAAATGAGAAGCTTTTTCTACATCCATATGATCTACTAAAGTAGATCGGTATTGCCCATATAATAAAAGCAGATCTTGGTCCATGGAATCCCAAGAAGGTAAGAACTCCAACCTGTCCGATGCTTCTTCGGCCAAATACGATATACAAGTGGGACCTGCACTATGCGCAAGCTGCGCGAAAAACCGCTTCTTTTTTCCGGTTCTGAAACAACTTGGGCGAAATAGGGTTCTACCGGGAAACCATGGATTTTTTAGTTTTCGCCATTGGTTACTGGTTGAGCCACTGGAATGGAATGAGATAAGAATCTCTGGAGATCTTTCCTCTCCACTTACTCGTAACAGGCTTTCCCTCTGTAGAAGACTTCTTCCGAATGGCATAATTGGGAGATTGATTCCTCAATCTTCAAAGAAAACTGACTCCTCCTACTCCTTCTTCTCCTTTAGGATAGGATCGTCGTTGGTCCTTCTTTCACTAATGATCTAATGATCTCGCCATTTTCTAGTAGTTCTCGCGAACGCGCGAGGGACTATCCTTTCTATCGCTTGCCCTTTCTTTTCACTCTCAAGACAAGGCTCTCTCTCTTTTATAAAGTGAAGCAAAGCGCATGGCGCTGAAAGCTCAATAAACACAGACGAACACGATGCAGGGCATAGCATAAATGAAACCGCTGATCATTTCATAAAACATATATGCTTTCCCTTTCTCGATGCTTTTTTGGGGTGACTCACCAACCGACCCAGCAGTGATCGATGACAGAATGGTACGAACAAATCAAAGTAATTGGATTTGGTAGTTCTCCATGGACTTCTCTCTTTAGCCCTTTATATATGTTCATAAATGGGTGTGCACCTCCAGATGGGCGGGGGGCGGCCTCCCACTCTCTTATCTTATGCAGCATTTATTAGCTTAGCTGGCTTGGGTGGATCGTGCAATAAGCGTCTCTCGACCCTCCTTTTATCATACGTCTTTATGAAAACCTCTCGCCTTTCGAGATCCGGTCCATCATCAGCTCAGTCAGATCTTCTTGTTTGCCCGCTTTGATTAGGCTTCCTTTAACGGATTTGATCGGCATTTCGTGCCTGCAGTCCTGCTGAATTCGACCTTTTATCAGGGTAGCGTAGTAAGGTTAGAGGCGCAACTAGAAGAGTCGGCCCTCTTTCGATTTTTTGATCAATTCGATTGCAGTCTCCGAAGTCCTTCTTGATCGATGGTCCCCATTAGCATTAGTGCTAATTAGCAGCCGCTTTTTTGGAAGGCGAGATACTTATGTGTGACCGCGGATTCCACGGTAGCAGTAGTTCTAGCTCTACATTAGGAGCAGGGGGGCTCTATCTAAAGGAGGTACGGACCCCTCCCATAGTACGGTACGATGCAGCTGAAAAACTGAATAGGCTACCGCGGCTCGCTTCGCTTTTGTTGCGGAGCTCACTGCTTTTAGAGTAGTGCTTGCAGCTTGCTGCTTTCTGTTCAAGCGGAGCTCGCTGTCTACTCCACGAGTCGCCACAGCTTCGCTACGCCACTTGTATATAGACAACAATAGCGCCCAAGATTTGCCCTTCGCGTAGTTCATTGAACCTTCCAACTTCACTCCGTGGCCTGCGCTAAAGAAGCGTGTCTTAACTAATGCCTTTGAACTCATTTCAGCTATTCTACCTCTCGATATCTCCTCACCTTGCACCTTTTCTTTCTTTTCCTCATCCCATGATCCTTTCCCATGTCGTGGAAGTGCAGCAGTGCTCCTTCATTCTTCATAACGACTATAACCAAGCTGCCAACCAATAAAGCAAGCACCTTCATGGACTGAGACCGTGGAAGCTCCGTTAGCACCTTAAGGCTGTCTTTATCCTGAGAACCCTCGGGAATATTCAGAGACTCGGCTAATGCTTCTAGGCCCACATTCGGAGACAGACCAAGCACCTCTCTTACCCACTCACTATCTAATAAACCGGACTGGCTTATTATCTGAATGAGATCGGAAAGAGAGGAGGTAGCCCAAATCTTCCAATAGGCGCATACGAAAGGTTCTGAAAGAATTGAAAAAGCTCTGAAAAAGAAACAACCCGACCTGAGGAACTACCAACAACGGAAGAACTAGCAACAGCGGGAGAACCCTTTTCTAACCTCAGCCTCACCCCCTTCCTCGGTTCTTTCTTTGATGATATGCCCTAAGCCCCTTTCAGAAGACCGAAGTCATTGGTGCTTTGCATAAGGGGTAAGCGCGCCATAAAGACTATTGGTACCTATCATAGACTTGACTCATTTTATGGGCTTGAATTCCTTTCCCCGAGTTAGAGGGGTTTTCTGAAGGTCTTCCTCAAGGGCCACTTGGTTCTCAAAAAGACTGTTACCCCCGGCCAGAGTAGAAGTAGGCAAAATGTGAGATTGAAACTTTTTCCTTCGCATTTGCTTGTTAACAACGAGCCAACCTTCTGAGGGTTAGGTGAAGGTCTCGTTCCTGGACTGTCCATACATAAAAAGAGTCTTCTTAACCGTAGTAGCAACAATGATTTATACTTCTTCTATAAGAATAAATCCGGAAAGACAGCATTAGATACCTCAGAACTAAGAAGAATGGCAGCCGATGAGATTTACCTTCTTTAGGACAGGAAGGAAGAGAGCATTACAAATTGCCCTATTTGATCTAGTTCCATTATCGATACCCGTACATACTAAGATCTAGGTAGCAAAGTACGAGTTGGAGAGACACATTTCCTTCCGAGCTCACATTCGTTCTATATAATATATTCATTTATCTTCATTATAAGAGAACGGAAAGATGGGGATGAATGCAATACGGAGAGAGGTAGAAAGCCAAGCACTGCACGGGGCCTCTCTGATGCCTACACTTCCCCGGGGGAGAGGATGATTGCTAGGTCCGCTTACAACAAAGCCACATATTTAATAGAACAAGTCAAGCTAGAAGGAAAGAAAGCACTTTAAGATCGGTCGTGAACCAGAAAGAATGAGCCCCAAAAGGAAGAAAGAAGCACTTGCTTCTTGAGCTGGTACAACAACTCCAGCAAGAAGGATTAGCCGATTAGAAGGCATGGCCAAGGGTACCACAAGCGGAACCCCAGTCCCAAGCTATAAGGACGACAGATGAATTAGGCGCTGACTCCAAGACTGATACGATAGGCTTTGAGTCATCAGTTTTATCTCCTAGATGAGAGGGCTATGGGTATAGACCCGAAAGCACCTTCACTGGCCATGGACTACTCAATCAATCGGACAACCGCTTCACTACTTCCAAGACTGAAAATCCAATGATAGAAGAATCGACTGCAGCAAAACTTCCTAAACTAGACTAGAATAATCTTTCGTAGCAGTCAAGGATGAGTTCGATCCATTAGGTTCTTCGATTTGTTCAGAGGGAGTGGGAAAGCTGCATAAATTCTTTGGAAAAGCCTGCTTGGAAGCTCTCTTTTAGTCGGAGAAGTGATACCTGTCGACCGTGAGGGAGACTACCGTCGACCGACCTTAGGAGGGAGACTACCGCCCCTGAGGGGCTTGTTGCTAGAGGCATCCCCTCAAATGAGATTTATCAACTCTACAACAGCTCCGGTTTTAGCAATAAGAGCCCGCCTTCCGGGTCCTATATTCTAGTTACTAGCTTCAAAGGAACTACTAAAAGAAGGAGTCAAAGCATTGGATAGTGCTACCTACGAGTGAGTCACCCGCCTGGTTACCTGTCCTTATGAAGGAAGGTGCGCATGAAAGTCTTTACGGAAGACCATCAAATTACTGATTAGGAAGGTATTTAAGGAATGAACTTCTATTACAGGGATTCTTTTATTAAGACCTTTCGGATAGATAGCCCTATTGAATGAAGGTTGAACACCAACCCGCCAGCTAAGAGTCGGCAAAGACCTAGCTGTCGAGGAATGAAAGAAGTCGCTTTCTAGGAGAAGGAGTACGAGGAAGTCAAGTCACAGGCAAGCAACCAACAGGCTAAGAGCTATCTCCCAACCTCTCCCTTATTGACAAAATGAGAGGGATTTCGGGCAATTAGCATATAAGAATTCCTGCCCTAGAAGATCGCATTTCTGACTTGAGCACCGTCTTTAGGCATTTCAGTTCTCAGGATCTTACGAAGAAAGGCTAAAGATCGTACTGAACACAACCCTATGATATGAGTGAAGGCGGGCCAGGAAAGCACCCTGAACTCATAGGGTGAAGGCGAGGAAGCTTGAATTCAGGGGCTCCTAAACAAGAGTTTCGACTAGGTAGATTTGCCCTTCTACGCCGTTTTAGGTGAGTTCGGACTCAATCATTGACCGGAGATTGGGACAGAGTGGATGGCAACTAGCTGACTTCTTCCTGTCACTCGTACAGATCTGATTGAAGATATTGCATTAGAAAGGGATACAAAGTAACTTCCGAAGATTGAAAGAGAGGCAATCCCAGTTCGATACTGGTCTTGTTGCACTTCTTCGAGTTCATGACGGATAGCCCGCTAGGGACTGTGCTTGGCTTGTTAGCGAGAAAGCGCATAAAAGAATGCCGTTTATCGATCGATAAAATAAATAGGCTCAAGTACATTAGTCTGTAACTGCCATTTTGACTAGGTGGATTTTGCCTTCTAGTTGACTTCTTTCTGCGGGATACCCTAGTTAGAGCAGTGAAACCTTTAAGGCAAGAGATGCGGGCAAGTCAGTCGCTAGAACTCCCAGATGCTAATAACTCGCTAGAAGGGGTAGAAAGCCTGTTCTTTTGGTACAAATCCTCTTTATTGAATGAAACTAGCTAGCTGTCTTTGAAGTCAAGTACTTAGCCGGAAAGGCAAGTCCATCGCGGGCACTACCCGACTTATTTCGGTATTGCATATAAGTACAAGTTTAGATGTGGCCATCTAGACAAGTGAAACGGTCCTTGCTGTCGAAGTTTACTACTGGATAGGAATTCCATCGGTATGGCATTAGAACTGCTCGGATAAGTTCGATATGGAAGGTATACAGTTGATAGATCGGTATTGAAGTGAGATATTCAATCCTCTTTCTATTTAATGGTATTTCACTGCCTTTCATGTACAAGTATTGCAACTGAGACTGAGAGACAAGGGAGATCCCGTTTCACTTGCCTTGATTGAATGAAGGCTAGCTGACTTCGATACTGAATGAACTCGCATGCTGGAGAACCGATGAGAGACATAGTCGATGCCAATATAGCTGTAATTTCACACTTGAGCTTTTCCCTTCGAAGAGTTGATCTTTCATTTCAAAAGTGGTATCTCCCTAATGGAGAAATGATGCTAGCCCTTTTTCCTTCGATGACAGAGATTGAAATGGATAAAGTGGATTCTCCCTAATGGTGAAATGAGACTGATTTCTAGATTTCACTGATTTCAGTGATTGAACTGATGGCAACTAGCGAGCAATCTTACTCAATAGGGGCATAAGCCAACACCAACCAATCTCTTTCTTCCCACGCATCATATGAGTAAGCGGAGCTCTAAAGTTAACCCAAGCTAAGTAAGCGACGCGACGCTCAAATTGGATTTCTTACTCCAGAAAAGAAAGACTAATCTTAAATAATGCGCACACGTGAAAAAGGCAGGCTGACTCTTCCAATCCAACTCAATCGAAGGAGAAAAAAGCTGGGACTACGACTTGCTTAGTGCAGGGCAGCTTGTCGTGATTGGTTGGACACTTTTTTCGTTTAAGGTCGACGCTTGGTCACTCTATTAAGCTTTCCCAGCATTATTGAATGGGGTATTTATTCAAAGCATCTGGTTTGGGATCTCCCAGCATCCTCCTATCCCTATTCCCAAGCAATGTGAATTTCCTCTCGCTTTGCTCCGTACCAGCTTGCTATGGAAAAGCTTTCGCGACGCTCGAGTTCAATCATACCTGCACTTAATAAATGCCTTGCTTGTTTTGTCGAGTAAGTATTCCCCTTTAGCTTTAGCAGTTTGCTATGGGCTGACGCTTTGGCTGATGTAATCACTGAGCACTGAGGTAGGTTTCTTACGCAAGCACTAAGTAAGAAGCAAGGATCAATCAATAGTAAAGATAGCCACGGGCTAAAATCGCTGCACAAATTTCATTCTAATGTCGGCAATTCCGCTGCTTCGGCTCAAAGCGGCGAGAAGGATTCCCAAGTTCTAGTCCAAAAAATTCAATCCGGTGACCTTATCCATTTGGCATGGCTACAGCCAGACAGTCTTTCTTTTTATTTTACGTAGGTTTCAAATCAAGGGACAGACGATCTGGTGAAAACTACACTTGCATTCCTTCATTGATGTAATGTTTTCTCGTTTATCGGGAATCGCAGAACCCATAATTACCTGCCACTATTGGGCTGAATCGGGTCTCTCCCGTTGGTCGATTGTCCGTCTAGTGAGTTAGCGTTGATACCCCACCAGTCAAGTCAGGGCGGTAAAAATAAACGATATCTGTAAAGTTAGACTCGCTACTAAAGAAAGAAGGAGTCACAAACCTTCAACTCATCGAGGAAAAGATTTGATTTCGATTCTATTTGCTCTTGACGCCAACAATTTCTCTAAGACTAAGGACCAGACTTGACTGGGATCGGAACTCATTTCCCTCAGTCTTTTACGTTGCTGTGCCACGGAATCAAGAAGGGGTCAGCCGAGCTTGAAGAGCGGAGTTCGGCGAGAATACTCTTGACAGGTGGGCATGGAAGCTATCTGCTATGCTATTAGAGGATTTATACCGTAAACACACAACTTCCACCCTGTTGGCTGTAGTTTTAGCTTGTATATGTGAAAAATGAATAAGAAAAGGAGATTTAAAAAAGAATTAAAATAAGAGATTTTTCTGCACAAAACAGGGAAAGAGAATGAACTAGAACAAAGCAGATTTTTTTCATTCCAGCACTACAAGCATTTTGTTACATGGGAGTACATCCAATAGGAAGCTTACACACACATAGACCAGCCAAACAACTAAACACAACATAACAAATAAAACCAAACAAAGACACTTAACTTAGCATAGGAGTCTATCTCCAGTAAGCATCGGAGTAGATCCCCACTAACAAAAGACAAAGAACACCATAAATTAAAACAAACTACTTTGCGTCTACAGACACTTATTTAAATCTTCTAGAAAGAGTCGACGGACTCTTCTAGTCTCCCCGGTCACCGAGGGTGGCAGCCCGCACAAGGAGCTCTTTTTGTTCGGCGAGGAGGGCCCGAATCCGGTCTTCCAGACCGCGAATGCGGTCCCGCCTAAATTGCATCATCCTTCCTACCGCCTCCGGATCGAGAGCTGGTGGATGCTCCCAGAACAGACCGAGCATTTGCTCCTGTTGGAGCTTCTCGTTTTCCGCCTGACCTATTTCTTGCTGGATTGTCGCAAGTCTTCCGGCGATATCCATAAGAGTGTTTGTTGTTGGAATAAGTGTTACTGAAAGTCTTTCTTTCTGACTTCTACCTCTCTCTTTGAAAATATAGACTGAAAGAAGCTTCTATTTATAGGCCTTGGAGGCGCCTAACTCTTTCTTATTATTAGTAAGATAAGTTGTCTTAGTTTCATAACATGTTTCAACCCCAGCTTTTCATGAATATGGAACCGGATCCACTAGATTTTAGCGTGCTGAAGAATTATCTTCGTACTCCAATCCGTACGAAAGGCCCCCTTTCTTTTGACGGGTATCGCCACGTGGCTTAATCCCGGATCACTCCTTCAGGAATAGGACACAATAATATAGTGCACATCAGAGAAGAGAGTACCCCCTTTATTATAAGACAGGCCCCCGCGTCCTTTCTTAATAGATGGAGCAATCGTCACTCGACAGCTCGAAAGCGGATCAGTACAAACCCACGTGATCCATATTCGCTTACGTACCAGGCGTGCTTCGTCGTACCCTGACTACTCCTCTTTCACTGGCTTATTTGTACAAACCCACGTGATGGCACTCCCCTCGGCCAATCCTCAATCGACAGCAACTCCGTCCTAGCGAATCCTGTTCCATCGAGTGAAGGTATACAAGAAATCTTATAATGAAGAATAAAAAAATGATGAAAAACACACAACAATATCTGTTTGCTGGTTCTTCCTATTGCTTATGTTGTAGTTTATACTGTTATAGAACTTATTCTAGTATTCATTTATCACAAGTGGAGTTGTCGTCTGTGATTGAGAATGTCTACGAAACATGCTTCAATGAAATTGATTTGAATATTACGGATGAGCAGTATGAGACAATACAGAAGAAGATTCTATCTGGTAAATATGTACTATCACCTATGAGAGTAAGTGTAATTAATGTCGAGAAATTGAATGAGTTCTTGTGTAATCTAGCTCCAAGGTGTCCTGATTATTACTGCTACCCAAGTCCTTCACCAGGTTATATGATAGTGGTTAGACCTGATTACACGGACGTTTTAGTACATATGGGTTTAGCCCAATTATTGTTTTCCCTTTCTATTGATGAGGATCAGCCTATTTATGACCGTTTTAAAAGGGTTGGTGATCGAGTTGACCATTTGATCGAAAACTTCCATTCTGGGATTCGAGAAATGGGGCATGTGAGGGAAATTCACCGTATTGAGTTTCTTCAGCCTTTACCACACTATATCATTTTAAATAGTAAATAGTGTTAAAAATTATGTTGGGGATGGTTCATATGTATACAATCTAATATCCTCGTTTTTGATGCTTCCTTACTTAAGGGAGGATGGGGTTGAGATTTCAAACCATATCAACAGTCAGCCTGTGGGGGAACTAAGCAGAATTTTATATCATATTACTGCGTGAAACTTTTGATCGTGAGTTTACTCAACTCTTTCCTGGTGTTGTATTTGAAAGATTCATTACACAGGTTTTTATAGCCAATAAGGCTGCTGATTGTGTTGTCTTCGACAAGGATGCTGGATATGCATTACTTGATAAACTAGGCATGTGTGGTAATATCGTTTCTATAGGCCCTGGTGATGAACCTATAGCATGTCATGAAAACATGACTGTATCAATTGATTACGTTTCGAAAACGGTGTTACTAAATCAATTATACACTAACCCCTTGCTAAAATAATGTTATCACAAATGTTTGGGTATATAGATGATAAGATCATGCATCTTATAATGGAAATAATGCATGTCCGGATGTAGTCTGAGAGGATGAACCGGGTTATCAAACTCACGTTTTGGTAAGTGCCTAGGAAAGGGTGTTGGTTCGATCCCAACTCATGATGAATTAAGGAGGGCTTAGCCTGACAGTTCGAATCTCCTAGTAATCTAGTCCTAGTCTTAATATAGGTACATACTAGAAACCGAGCCTGTCCTCTTTTTGGGAAGGGATTGTACCCGTCTCCCGGGTAGGGGAGGGAGACCCGCCCTCGCCTGCAGGTGAGTAAAACAAGAGAGGGGTGCCCCCGATGAGTATCCCGATCGATAACCAAGTTGGGATGGATTGGTGTGGGCCCAGGAAGGAGGACTTCTTCGCCCTCTACCTAAGCAGGAGAAAGCGGGAACAGTTCAGCTTCAATTGGTCTTTCTGGCCTGGTTGAGGAATCCGGGAAGAAGGCTTTCAAGTCAAGAAGAGATTAGCTCCTAAGGAGGAAATAGGGGAGTCATCTCGAAAGACGCAAAAGATCTGTTATTAGCTTATTTATAAGCAGTCGAAGATCCTTAAAAGCCTTTCTTTTTGGCTTACGGCTTACTTGCCTTTTTTTTTCTTAAAGCCTATCTATATAGACAGACATAGACTGAGGGCATTCTCGGCATCCATGCTCCTGGCAATGGCAAGATCCGAGATGTCAGTTCCTTTCACTACCAGCCGCCGCGCATCAACAGGATCGGAATCCGGGAAGGCGGATTCAATAGTTGCCTCACAGCCTGCCTATTCGAGAACATCTGCTCGTGGGGTATCTTATGATCTTACTAAGATGACATTTGACCTCGGGATGGCCTAAATGCCTTTTTCATTGCTCGGTCCTTTAGTTCAAGCGGCATCAACTGTCGAATCGTTTTGCCCCGTCACTCCGCTCTGCTACTCATACGTGCCAAAGCCAAAGAGACTTCCTTCCCTTTCCCTCACGGTACTACTTCGCTTTACCCAGGAGTATTTAGCCTTGCAAGATGGTCCTTGCTGATTCACACGGGATTCCACGTGCCCGGTCAGAGCGTAAAGTGATGCTTTCGGCTACTGGACTTTCGCCATCTAGGGCATTCGGGCTGCTTCGCCTGGCTCTAGCAGCTCCCCTACGTCACCGATTAAACTGGGTCAAGGGGGTTGGGGCTCATTTTCCTTCGTTGATTGAGCTCTTTCGGAAATCGGCCCTTCCCTTCTTCACAGGCTCGGAACTTGTATTCTGAATCTTGAGCTTGGCCGTTGCGTTGGCCTTTGATAATTAGTAGTAGGTAGGTGGCCACCTCACTAATCAAGTCTATGGGGCGTCTTTCTTCTACTTCCGCCCCACTTGCCGTCACAGACAAATCAGAAAATGACTTAGGTGATGTGGGCTTCCTGACCCTGATGAATCAAGAAGGGTTCGCTCTTGGCCTACGCCTCGGCTTTCTGAAGATAAATACACTGCCCGATCCGCTGCTTCACCTATAGGTATTGATACAGCGGCTGAACTAATGGAAAGAAAGACAGGGTTTCCACATCCATCTCGGGCAATAGAGCTCGTACAGCAAGATCTCTTTCTTCTTCTTCAAATGGCGAAAGGGATCTCGAAGCGACTAGTCTGATCTGGTACGATGTAGGTTGGGGGTTTTGAGTCATAGAGAGTCTGTATTTTATTGGACTTGGCGAGAAGTGTTAAGAACAGACTAAGCTAAGGAAGAAAAAGAGGATTAGGATGCTTATCTTCCTTCCTACACCTAACTTGGCTATCGCTTGTCAGCTTCAGTCCCTGTTGAATCGGTCTATCCGTTTATTTCTGGTTCCACCCTAGGATTCTTCCTTCAGTCCGAAAAGCCAAGCCGCTGATGCTACTGCTGCTAAATCAGCCGATGGAGCGCAACGTTACCGGGTCATTCTGTCGGTTTTAAGAGCCGGCAACCGGCAAAGAAAGACCGTTCTGAGTAGCAGTAACGCTCATAGCAAGCAAGAAAGATGGGGTAAAGGGGCGAAACGGCGGGAAAGAAAAGTTCAGTTTATAGAGTCGGAGAGCTAGTAGAGCTCATAGGTTTCTACCTGTGACTAACTTAGTGTGCTTTTGGTAGCAGCAGCCATACCAACAATCTATCTTTCGTAAATAAGCACTCGCATTACGGTGCGAGATCTGCCAAGCTAAGCTCAATCACAACCCACCGGCGAGTGAGGGCTAAACGGTATTTATAGATTGAAACTAGAAAACCTTCATTCCTGAACTAGCCTCATGAGCAAGCCAGTCTCAACTTTCCTGTTCAACTTTCTAGTGCGTCTATCTAAGGATAGATCTCGGTATCTGTGGAGAGGAAAAGAATGAATCCTACTAATGCGTCAAAATATAAAAAAATTGATCTGTATTCCCCTTTCTTTACAGGTCTCGTGTTCCCCCTATTGAACGAAATGCAAAAACCACATACCCACAAACTTGTCAATAAACAATTATATGTTCAATTTGACTACAAACAATTCTATGTTCCACTTGACTCCTACTCATACCGTGTTCAATTGTACAACTACCAATTCAATCTTGAGATTTAGTAAGAATAGCAGACGGTATACTAGTCAGGACTCTTCTTTTCTACGAACAAGTCAGTACTCGCACTATTGGGGGAACATGCGTCAAAGAAGGTCGTTTTCTTTTCCGTCCTCGCACTATTGTACGAATTTCTCCCTGTACCTAAAAAGTCTTTATTTCACGCTGGAGCATTTGTAAGCGACGGGATCTTAGCAGCTTCTTCCCGAGTTGCATTAGCTAAAGTGGATCTACGATCACGGGAACTAATCAATCGGTCTGTTCTGCCCCATAAGCATCTGGATGGTCTACGATCAGTGCTATTCGTACACCCTATGCCTGATTTCGCAACTTCAACCCTTTCCCTATCCAATGTAGCTGTAACTGCGCCTTATTGGCTTCTTTTCAGTTAACAAGCAAGTACGCAAACAGCCTTCGGTTCCTAACAAGCTAAGCACCTACCCGGGGAACTACGAACTACTAGTTTAGCCTATCTGGCCTAACTAGCTTGTTAAAACAACCTGATCGGGACCTCTACCACTCTTGTAGATCACTGAACTATGCGCCTATCTTCGCTTTTCGATCAGCCGTTGCTCCCTAGCCTACGAACTCCGGCTCACTTCCAGCACTTCTGGCTCGCTTAGCCCTAGCTCGAAACAGCCAACTCACTTCGCCTACGCAACGAAGAGAAGTAGTTTACTTGCTTAGCTCGAACATGCTTCCGTTCACTTACGCAAGATTCACTCGTTTACTTGTTAGCTAGCGCTATTCCACATCTTAGCTTTCAGGGGTGAAAGAACGTAGTGGTGAACGAAGTTGACTTTGACTTATGGCATTTATCCTTCTCTTAGCTGAAGGCTTATCCATGAATCCGGACTTGAAGAACTTGAGGGCATAGGATTCAATCCAGCCACAGGTTCTCCCTATGGCTACCTTGTTGCGAACAGATCTCTATTCTTCCGAGAAAAAAAGAAAGAAGAGAAAGAACTGGGAGTTGGCGCCTACATAACTGCTTGCTTGCTTACCAGGCCATCCTGGCAAGCTCCTCCAGTTCGATTATGATTCTTGACTTGACTTATTATAAAAACAACTCACTATCCAAATGAAAGACGATCGATTATCTACCCAAGAAGATAGAGAGTCCCACATACGAGAAAAGGTCACAAATAGAGTTGAACCAAGTAACATTGCAAAGGCATAATGATAGTAGGGTCGGGATATCCCCGCCCTCCGAACCGGACGTGAGGGTCTCCCCTCATCCGGCTCTCTGCAGGGGAATCTCCACTCACTGCTTCCCCTAATATCCTCCCTTTACCACATCATGGGGGTTTACAGGAGATCCCAGAGGCTCGCTCGGAAAGGCTACTATACCATACCTTTTGACTTAACTCTACTCTAGTAGTCACTAGACTCACTATAGTAGTCCGTCCGGCTGCTCTTGCTGAAATCATTACTCTTCATTCTCCCGTGCTCTAGCAATTGCGCTCCCTAGACCACTACCATGTAGTTAGGTAGGGACAATCAATCCGGGAATCTAGGAATGAATGGGGATCCCTATCAATATCAAAATGAAGAAAATAGAATGAAATAGATTACCTTTCTCTCACTCAATAGATGTATCTGGTCTGATACGGTACAGTACAATACGAGACAATGGAATGCAATGGGATAGATGGTAGAGGGCTGCCTGCGCCCAAAAGCGATGATTCACTTGTCCCCTTGTCCATAGGGACCTCGTGGCATACAACCGAAACGACTCCCGCTAGATAGCCGCCCTTTTCTCTCTTTTTACAGCCTCGTGGACGGACGAAAGAAGGTAAGTTACAGAACGGGGCAGTGAAGGCTCGCGAAGTAGACAGCAAGCAAGAGCTTCTCAGCCCCCTATTCTATTAGTCAAGCGCTAGCGCGCCCCTCTCTCTAAAGGGCGTAAGCACTTTACTCGCTAGGGGATGGGATTCATTCACTTGCATTCCTGCTAGCACTACAAAAAGCTCCGGTCTTAACGCCCCTACTACTGCTGTGCAGCCTTTCCTCGGGTTCGTAGAGTCGGGTTTCCCGTTTACCCACAACGGAGGAGCCGCCCCCACCAGGCAGGCGGCCACGGGTCATAACGCACTCTTCGCACAACAAATCCACTTTGAAGTTGACTTATTCGCTCGGCCAATCGTCGGAATGTGTACGAGATACCATAAGGGCCCAATATCTCAATAGCACCTTTGTCTAAAGCTTCAAATGAAACTTCATATCCGAAACGCAGGAACGATCTGACTAGAAAGTCATTAAAAACTTGATCGAAGAACCAGCGTTTATTGAAGAAGCTATAGAGTCGATTACAAAAAGTACTAGTTTGAAAGGCTCGTTGGAATTGATCCGCTACTGGATTTACATTATACGCAACAGAAGCACCTGAAGTACTAAACAGAATAGGTATTAGTTTGGTAATGGTTGGAGCAGCAAACTCGGATTCGGCAAGAATCTCATTTTTTGGTAGTACGAAGGGGGAATTGGCCCAAAAATTGGATAGGGGTCAAGACGCTGTCGGGCGCCGGCGGCTGACTCAAGTGCCCCCCGAACCGCGCGAAATGGTCGCCTATTACACGGCTCACTAACTCTGCCTGGAGTGGTGGTACCTATTATTCGTCGGCGGGGGCGGTCCGGCGATACGTAGATGACTTTTGGCTGGTACAACCACTCGATTGTCCACTTCTAATAAACGATATTGTGCCAATTCCAGTTTTGAACTACCGCAGACTTGTTTCATAGTTTTCAACTGAGCGGCAGACCCAACACGACTGACAGATAAGCCGACGTTAATGAAACTAGGAGTCTAATTTGGTAATGGGCGGTTCTTTTTCTAGTTCATTTTAGGATCGCAACTTCCTGCGCAGTCCGTGCCAGTAGTGATATCCTAATTCGGCTACCTCTCCCACTCATCAAGGCAGAACATTAGAAAGGTAAACTATTGCCAAGAGAGACCGGGGAACACTCTGCCCCTTCACCTGCAAAAGGATCCGTTACCGGAGTGCTGCGCTTCTCAGGGCCGTCTGAGTCAGAGCAACCCCGCCGGGGCGATCCAGTTACCCGGAATTTTCACTATTATTCTACAAGCATTGAACCGTACTAGCTTCGTTACAGACTTGATACTGAACTGTTCACCATCCTTCGCTAGCTGGCAACACAACTTTTACCACCCCAAAAAAGATCTCAAGTGATTAGGCGGGGACAGGATTCGAACCTGTAGTCTTCAGATCATGAGCCTGATGAGTTGACCATTCCTCCACCCCGCTTCATCCATTCCCATTCCAAAAAGTCCTTCTTCGATCTGAAGGTGTGTTAAGCATATAGTCATTGTGGTTACAGACGGGTTCTGTTTCCGATTAGACTAAGAACCTTCCGTCTAAGAAACCTGCTTAACTTCTCCCCCCTGTTATGTATTGGCTCTCTCTCTCTCTCTTTCCGCTGATAGAGTAGTTTGCTAGTTTGCATTCCTCTATCTGAATCTCTAACACTAACAGGCGACAATCACCAACTTCATCACTGCCTTCTTGTGACACATCGATTGGGTTCCCACCCCAGCTCTGAGTTAACTATTTCAGAGCTCTAGCCCTTTCTTTCTCCCAACGCCGTTTAGCCGGGTCTAGTTTTCCTCTCACCCGGAAGGTGGCTAACTCCTTCCTTGGTCTTACGAGCCGCTTACGCTAACTCAAGCAGGTACCGGGAGGGACATCTTAGGCAGTAGAATCGAGCGGTGCCGTTCAGTGACTATATACGAGTTTATGAATCAATGAAATTTCCTCTTCTATTGTAGCGATACGAACTCAGAAGCAATAATAAAAGAAGCTATCATTCCGGGGAGTCAGATGATTGTCTGGACTGGTTCTTTTGAGGGAGGCCTATAAATTGCACGGGTCCAAGCTTGATTGATTGATTCTTTTAAAACTAGCTCCTGTAACCAATCTCACCATTAGCATTTTCACCATTCTAATGGAAACTCAATTCTGTGGATTAAAGCCCTTCTTTAAAGAAGTCCTCTAACTAGATCAGCTAAGTAGGTAGCTTCGCTCAATTGATTCTATAACTCACCATAGCAAGGTAAGCTGCTCTGTCTGAGTCGTTACTAACAACCGAGAAGCCAGTCTCTCAGCTGATAGCTCATCGGATCATGCAGCTCCTGATCTGGTCATAGAAAGAAGGAAGTCCGAACTTAAAGCCAGTGTCTGAGCCAGCTGTCCTTAGTAGACTGGAAGCCAGATAAGGAAGTCTGGTCTAGCTCTCGAAAGTGGAAGGCAGAAAAAAACAAAAAAGGATAGCTGAAAGTGGGGAAAGTAGGGCTACTCACATTGATTTACAACCAAAAATCCTATCTTGAAAATGACATCTTCGTGAAATAGAGAAAGCCGCCCCGTCTCCAACTGAGGTCTTCTCGCCCGCTGACAGGAAGATTCGATCCCAACGACCGCCTCGCAAGACCTCTGTACTTTTTTATGATTATTGCCTTTCCTTATTTAATAAGGAAATCCACTTCTTTACTAGAGAGAACTCGATTTGAAGCTTTCATTCCTCTTCGGGTAGTTTGGTTTATCTTTATTTAGCTATTGAGCAAAAAGAGTTCGCTACCTTTCTGCGTAAATCTTTTTTTCGGGGGAAAGGCTGGGTTCGTAAGCTGCAAGAAAGGAGAGAGAGGCAGGCTATCTATTTTTTTGGAAGTCAGTGCTTGTATTTGGTCGTCCAGTTCTTCCTATGGACTAAGGGGAGGAAAGGGGCATTCTTCACTCCTTCGCGACGCCTCTATATACTACATAAGGGGCGGACTAAGGGCCCATTGGTTCTACCTTCTTTTCTTTGTCGGCGACAAGGGATCTCTCAACCCCCGCTAAGCATCCATAGCTAAATGGTTAAACATTTGAAGTTCTTTCCTTGGTCTTCATTCAGTGAAAGGAGTGAAGCTTTCCGCAGCTGGAAAGCGGAGACCCACGAAGGCGAGATGATCCCAAAGCGAGAATGAAGCTAGAGCCATTACTTTACCAAGAACGTGAGAGGATTTCACACACCTTCCCCGGACCGGGTGGATACACTTTTTGACCCTTCCCAGGATTGAACTACGGGATCGATCTCTTATTTACCAAGATATGAAAGCCACGAGCCGCTTTCTTTCGATGTGCTGTCATGATCACATTCTCAGTTTCGTACGAGATTCCCAGTTTAGCTTACGGGGTCAAAGTCTTCTTTGGACTTTTCCAATTCTATTTCTTTTTCATCAATCGGGGCGAGGGGGAGCTGCTTCGAGGAGGCGACACCCACTAGTTTTGTCCGGATCAAACTCTCCCCAAAGCAGGTAGGTGAGAAGGGCTCGGCTCCATGCAGGTCTTTCACCAACGGCTGGCACTGAATTAGCGCGATGCGAAAGAGTCCGGGCTTAGTCGGCGGGGATAAGATTCTATTCTCGGAGTCAGAACTACTCCTATGCAAGGCTGTCGTCTCATGCTACTAGGGCACGCTCCCTTCCCTAAAAGAGGACAGCCCGAAAAGCAGGAAACTCAAAACAGCAGCTCACAATTACATAAGTGATCACTGAAACTTTGCACTTTGAAAAGACCTGCATCTGAGAGGTCCCCCTGGACTAACTTGGAAGGGTGCAGCTAATTTGAAGTGCTAAGACAAGAAAACAGGGATGTGCCTGGCTCAGTTTCTAGTATGTGCCCATATTCAAAATGAAGACTAGGACTAGATTACTAGGCTATGATATTGTTTTATTAAGAAGGAATCGATAATCATAGTGGGCATCTTTCTCCCTTATTTTTTTTCGGGTTCAATAAGTCTCTCGGGCGGGCGAAGGAGATGCATTTCTGGTACTGGTGGTATTGGACAAGAAAAAAGGGAATCATTTCTTTCTTCTTTCTGCCTTTCTTTCCCATGACGACTAGGAACGGGCAAATCAAAAATTTCACTTCGAATTTCGGACCTCAACATCCTGCTGCTCATGGTGTTTCACGATCAGTATTGGAAATGAACGGAGAAGTGGTGGAACGTGCGGAACCACATATTGGATCACTCCAGTGCGGCACGAAGCCGCTGATGCCGAGTCGGCTCCTATGCCGCTAGCTATGCCCTGCTTGGTCCCCCGCCACGGTGGAGGTTCCGTAGCGCGTCATGAGCACCGGGCTAAGGGGCGGTTGAGCAACTCAAGCGAACCGCCCTACCTTACTACAACATAAGGACAGAAGGGAGAAGGTTGTGAAGGTGGCCTCGTTATCCACACCTCCGGTCGGATGAATGGAGGACCGACCGACCCGGGTTTTCACGAGCGTTGGCGGGTTCTGGAGTGCCTGTCAAGGGCGCTAGCGCATACCCCGGGGTGATCATCACCACCTGCACCTCAAATCTCGGCACAGTGGAACGTGTAACCCGCCTGCTATTCCATTCAACTACATTTGTTCCTGTAATCCATAGCCTAACAGAACGCAGCAGCGAGGGACAACCCGCCCATACAGCCAGCGGGGAGGATGGCACTACTGGCAAAGACCGTCTGGCGAAAACGCCGCAGGTGCGAAGCGTGGTAGGCCTGCGCCGGGGGAGCATAGGGAGGAAAGGGAGCCCGGACGGTGGAAGAGCCAGGGGAGGCCGGGTCATTTGACGGAAATGGAAGGCTTTGGACTATGAACCTATTAAAGAAGGCCCTATGGAGTAAAAGGAAGTGCATGAATTCTTGGAAAAAGAGTGAGCGAGCCTATACTATATAAAATATAAAAATGGAATCAAGCAAATTCAATGAATAGATAGAGTCAACGGTACGACAGACAGCGCTGCCTACACGCGAATTTGCTTCCGAAGTCGAGCAGTCTCAATTTCACTACAGGATTTTAGAATGAATGCTGGGCCACCTCGAATGGCGTGAGCCGCATGCGGGGAGACCCGCACGTACGGTTTTTAGGGGGATCTGGTCGAAAGACCGGCCGGCGCCCACCCGACTAGAGGGACCGAGAAATTAATAGAGTACAAAACTTATCTTCAAGCTTTACCTTATTCTGATCGTTCAGAGGGCGATCGCGGGGTCACTGAATGAAGTCCTCCGTTTCTTTCGGAGGTGCTGACCCGCAGCGAGGCAGAGATGACTAAGTGACATATGGAATATGGCGACGACAACAGCATGTCGTAGAAGGAGATAACAAGTGGAGCCAACGACCCACTAAGACTAACGTATCTACAACTACATCCCCGAGCGGCAGTCAAACGGGGGCGTGAATGCGAGATGCCAGCGGAATGATCGGCCGGACAGAGGCTAGGGCTCCTTCCTTCCCACCGCGTCCTTCCTTGTGTGTCGGAGATATAAAGCGAGTGCACCGGAAAAGAACGGGAACTGGGTCGATCTATTCTATGTCGAAGCATCCGAAGCATAACTGCACACTCACACGATCTTTGCCGACAGATAGGAGCATTCGGTGGAACCGGTGAACTACACTTGCTTCTGGATAGATGTGTGGGACAGAGGGCTCGTGGTACCTGCTGCCCACCCTTCCTCCTCTGCTTTGAGAACCGTGTGAACGGAGAGTGGGCAGAAGGGAAGGAGGTCCTCATACGGAGTCGCACACTTACTTGAGCAGTGCGGGAGACTGGGGAATGGGTCGAGTAAAGTCCCCTGGGGCCGGAAAAATCACAGAGACGTACTGATACGATAGGGCTTTGATTGGTATTTCTTTTTTTCTTAGTGATTGTAAAGGAGGGCGCTTGGCTATGTTATAGAAAGGGAAGGCAGAGGGCGAAGAGAGGCGGCTTGCCAGGGAAGGAATGGGAAATCGTCAAAGATGACTTCTTTATTGTCGAAACGAAGGGCTAAATAGCACCAGTGATTCTCTGAGCCGGTCTGGATTTCCAACGCCTCGGGAAACTGGTCGAGATAGATGACAGCGCCTTTTTCCCCTCTTCCTTAGCGGGAGGGCAATCTTCTCTTATGGCCTTCACCTCCCGCCCGGCCCGGAAATAGAGAATCCAGCCCCCTTCTGATCCATTCATTTCTGCAAGCGGGGAGGATCCAGAGCTAAGCCCCCTCCTATTCGAGGCCGGGTGACCTTGCCCCACAAGCACCCAACCTTCTTTTTGCTCTTCCTTCGGGTTGCCTCCACGAACGCGCCACCTAGGAGCCCTACTCATATTCCAAAAGCGCTACTTCAATTCAAGCGCAAGCCCCCTTCTATTGCATAACCTAAAAAAGCTATAAACAAAGTACAAAAGTGGTTGCGGGAACGATACGCTTTGGTTACCAGCGAACGCTTCCAAAGCGACCAGCTTTCAATACTAGTTGTTACCTTACGCTGCCATTTTTCTAATATTCTTGAATAGCATGGCTGGGGGCTAAGATAACTCAAATGGGAGAGCCGTGTTATGGGTGACCTTATTGCACGGTTCAGAGAGCACTTGTGTATGTGATGCAAGTGAACGTGTACGAAAAAGCTGTCGTAAAGTTTCGTTGTTCGTTCCGTCGTCGACCCTATCTATGTTTCTACGATGGCCCAAGAACACGCTCATTCTTCAGCCGTAGAGAGACTTTTGAATTGCGAGGTACCATTACGAGCTCAATATATACGAGTGTTATTCCGTGAAATAACTCGAATTTCAAATCATTCACTTGCTTTAACTACTCATGCTATGGATGTGGGAGCATCAACTCCGTTCCTGTGGGCTTTTGAGGAGCGGGAAAAATTGTTGGAATTCTATGAAAGAGTCTCGGGAGCCAGGATGCATGCCAGTTTCATACGACCAGGTGGAGTGGCACAAGATCTGCCTCTTGGCTTATGTCGAGATATTGATTCCTCCACACAACAATTTGCTTCTCGTATCGACGAATTAGAAGAGATGTCAACGGGCAACCGTATCTGGAAACAACGATTAGTGGATATTGGTACTGTCACTGCACAGCAAGCAAAGGATTGGGGATTCAGTGGTGTAATGTTAAGAGGTCGTGCGACATGAAGACATTGATAGCAATATAGGGGGAGTTCCCATCAGGCAACAACGGTTCTGCCTGACCCTACTTAAGCATGCATATTATGTCAGTGAAGACTTGGTGTGAAGCCTTGGAGCTTACGTTAGAAGAGCAAAAGGCCGGGGGCTAGGGTGAGCTGAGGGGGGACAGCGTAAGTGAGCGAATGTGTGTAAGCCCAGTCAAACATAACTGTTCTAGGCGGGGTGGGCCGCCCACCTTCGAATGGTGTTGGTCCTGCGGACTGTGAACGGATTCGCCTCTGGCCTCTGGGCACGTCGGAACCGTATGAGTTCACCGGGGTGGAGCACGGTCCGCCAAAATCGGCATAGGTTAGGTGCTATTGATGGAACATGGTAAGCCTATCTTTCTCCATATGGAAGTGCTGCGGGCACATAGAGATGTGGGTAGAGGAAGCCTCAAAAAGCGAAGGCCGAGCTGTAGGTCACGTGACCTGCACCGAGTTGGTGGCTGACTGGGCTTTTTATTTGATCAAAGCAGAGAAGCTCGCCTTCTTGTTATCCAAAAGCAAAAGTCGGTCGAATCGGTTGGGCCCCTGCCCCGGAACGCCGAATGAAATAGGTGGCCGGGTTCTTTTTCTACGACCCCTTTTGATATGGTAGGCCCGGCCCCAGGGCCCCTATCCCTTATGTTTAGGAGCGGGATCCGCCCAAGAACGACCTTTCGGTGGTACGGAAGGCACGGACTCCGCGAACGTCCCTAGCCCCCTTTACTAATAAGGAAAAGAAAGCCTCAACCAGAACCACCATTCCTTTTGCGTGCGGATGTAGCTAAGTGTCTGACTCTATTGGTCATAGTTTCCTGCTGTTGCGGCCGGTGCTCGTTTGCGCGCGCGTGAACCAACCCAACAAACAAGGAAAGGATGCCTCTCGGGGCATCTGAGAATGATTCGAGCCGTATGAAGGGAAACTCTCACGTACAGTTTCTTTTTTTGGGGGGGAAGGAGCCCGACAGGGTCCCCCCACTGACTTGGCCCGGGCCTAAGTGAAAGTGAAGTGGTGGGCCTACCCATCCCAACCAGGGGTATGCTGGGATTCGCGAAGAGCAGCACCTTACGATGTTCATGACCAATCGGATCCTGACGTACCAGTAGGTACCAGAGGAGATCGCTATGATCGTTACTGTATTCGTATCGAAGAGATGCGACAAAGTGTTCGGATCATTGTGCAATGTCCTAATCAAATGCCTAGTGGAATGATCAAAGCCGATGATCGTAAGCTATGTCCTCCATCACGATCTCGAATGAAACTATCCATGGAATCGTGCGCCGTGTGAAACATAGGTCATCGCCGTTCTTAACCGAGACTCAGGTTAAGCTCCGTCTCGGAACCTTGTGGGGTTAGGAGTAAAGCATCCCGAGGTTGGCGCATCTCGTTGAGCGTGGAGAAGCATTGGGAACCCCAATTTCTTTCTTCGGAGCCGTTTCTTTTCCCGTCCCCCCGCCCCGGCATAGCGCTTCGCTTCCGGTTCTTCGGAAGAATCAAGTTCTCCCTTCTTCATTGATCTGGGGGGAAAAGGAACCGTCTACCAGTTGGGAAGCTAGACATCAAGTAAGTGGCTTGATGAGGATAACTAAGCTGACACGCCGGAGTTGGCTGCTGGCACAACAGGGTGGTGCCTTACCGCGCCGCAGGCGGACGCCCGGTAGCGTTCGTGGTGGTGCTTCAGGATTCCAATGTACTGCGTCCAAGATCAGAACGAGCTTGCCGGCGGACCACTGCCGTCCCATTCTTGAGTGAGCTCTGGAGCGCAGCCATCTTATCCACTGAACTAGCTAGAAGCTATCGCTTCGGGTCGAAGCACTAAAAGAAAAGGACCGGGAAAGGCGGCGGCATAGGAACCACGGGACCCCTACTAGTCAAGGGAAAACGGAAGTGCGCTACTGCGCACCAGCTGAAAAAGCCCTTTCCCTTTTTTTAATAAAAAGAAGGTAAGCTTCATAGCTCCAATCTAGTAAAGGGGCTTTGATGGATGCCCTTTGTATAGGTTGGGTTGCTGGATACGGGATCCTCGTAGTAGGCTGGACCAACATCCAACCGAGAGAGGGCAGTCTTTAGAAGCAACAGGTTGGGAAACCAAGAGAACGCTCGGCCTTTTCTTATCTTCTTCCCGCCCTAGGAGTAGGAGTAGCACAAAAAGAGGGATTAGCATTATGCCATAAACCAATAACGCCTTCCTCGTTGGGGCTCCGTGCACTGGGAAAAGGCTCTAGCGACGGGAACCGGCCACTGGTTACAAAGCTCCAATAAGGTATCGAGAGGGCTATCACAGTCAGGTGCGAAGTAATTAGCCCTATTTGTAAAGTAGCTCTATTCCTATTTAGGGAGTGAAGGCTAAAAATGGCTTGATGAACCGTTCCGTTCGCCACGCACCGGCCCCATCCACTTGCTTATCGTAGAGGCTGTAAGTACACAGTGCCCTACAACTATGAATAGTATAGTGGGGTTGAAAGACAAGAGTGCCCGCCCCTTCTTTCTCAAGCAGGCTACTTTTTCCGGAACGCAGTCCGAGATAACCGTAACCGTGTATATATATATATATATCTATCTTCGATGCGGTCTGTCCGCTTCA
>JAUTDX010007227.1:57500-77500 GCA_030844895.1 Ambrosia x helenae | reverse complement strand
TCGGAGTCAGGAGCCCCTGTTCTTATTCGAAGGTCTTTGCTTACGCCGCGCTTCCCCCTCCTTTGGTCAAGGCTGGCGGAATAACTGACGATTGAAAGGTAAACGGGAGAATGAAATGGGGAGGTTGGAGGGTCTGCCTTACCGGAAATTGAGTATTGGGAGGAAATGAAAGGCTTTTACTAAGACCACCGAGCGAATGAAGAAGAGAAAGGTTTTGTTTGAAGCAGATTTGACTGAAGGGGGAGGAGGCGAAGGTACTACCGAACAATGGTTGTGGGCTGTACGAGGGCGTTGCTGAATGACAAGGGAAATCTCTATCAACTACGGGAAATGAAGAGGGGCACTGAACGATGGCTTGGATTTCATGATGGATTAGGCTAAAAGGGAAAGGGCTTTGGTTGGCCATCGCCCTTTGTGGGCTCTTTCAAGACAACTCCTTCCGTTCGAGACTAGTTGCTGCCAGAGACCGTGGATTTAACCCTCACCAGCAGGGACCTTTCTTCTGATTAGGCGCCGATACGGATTCATTCCAGTAGGGATTTCTCCTTAACTTTAGGTTTAGGTATCGATGAGGTATTTCCTGTAATTGCAGGGGCTCGATAGCGAAGAAGGAAACTTTCTGACGAATGAGCCCTAGAATCTATCTCATGAAGCTCCGAGACCGGTTCCTCTAGGGAGCAATGACTTTTGAACTACAATATTACTACGAAACGAGACGGCGGGATTAGACACTGACGCCTACTGACCGGGTCGGGCACGAAGGAGGAAAGGAGACTATACCACAGCTTGAGACTGGAAGGAGCCTCCGGCTTCGGTTGACGACCCAGGATAAAATAGAGTGAAGGGAGTTCATAGAATCCCCTGAGTCTGAGGCGTCTCTAGCCCTTATGTAGTAAGGTCCCTCCACGGAAGTCAACGAGTTTGATGCCCTTTTTTTCGAGCCCTTGAAAAGGTCATGTTTAAATAGTTCCAAGTCCGCGGGTCCAAGGGCGAGTAGCTGGAATCATATAAGGGCTGTAGGAACGGTTCACCCATAAAGGGAAAATGAATGCCAGAGAAGATGTTGGCCCTATCAGAGAAAAAAGCCCCTTTCTTCTTACCCAGTGTTCGAGTGCCGGTTTAGTCAAACCAAGGAAAGAGAACCTCGAAGCCTTTCTCTCGGAGATTGGTCATACTGTCTAGCTTGATGCTGTCCTTTTACCAGCCCTTTTATTCTGAAAAGGAGGATTTTCTTTATGATGCTGATTCAATGGTTTGTGGGTGGTCTTGGTACCTCATTGAGCTGCGGTCAGTTCGCTTTAGCCAACCTGCTAGCTAGTCAAGAGCATTTGATGACTTTGATTTCGCCTCGCATCCGCCATATCGATAGGAAGCGGGGCGAGGGTCTTTCATTCGATAAAAAGGGATGTTCAGGGCCGGGCCTTTCGCAGCTTTCTAAAGGAGAGAATTGAAGAAAGTTCTAGCCCGAGAGAAAATAAAGATCAGATTTGCTTTGATTTTTCCAACAAAACTAAGTACTTTTTGGTCTTTATCATTCAGAAGACTCAGTCCCACACTCTGACTTCAATGATGGGAACAACCTCCGCACTCCGGCGCTCCAACGAACAACAGTTCTCCGCCTTACTATACTATATATTTATCATAGAATAGGCGGCGAAACCGCCACAACATATATCTTGTTCCGTGCTATTGAGAGATAGGGGACAAAACGCCCTTAGACCTATACCGGCGGGGAGCAGCGGATACACTTCAGAGATAGGAAAAAGGTTCGAAGAAAAAGGATGCTAAATGGTATGGTAAAGTCAACCCTTGTAGGACCACCGAGGCTGGAACCAAGTCAAATAAAAAATGAAGAATCAAAGCATGTAGTTGGGAATGCTACTGAGGTCAAATCCAGAGTGAAAAAGGCGATGGCGCTTGCCGTAGAAAGAGATTAGACCGGTTTGGTACTCCAACTACCTATGATAAAAAGTTTTCAAGACAAATCCGTGAGTCTAGTCATGCTGCTTCAAAAGAATCCTCTGGGTCTTTTCTTCCTATCTGGTTCTCTGGAACCGGTGAAATCCTATGTTCATAAGCACACTTAGCCTTTCAATAATATCCAACCAATAAAGATTTCAATAAAGTTTTAGACATAATGAACTACACTGACTAGTCGTTGGGCTTTTGCACCAGGCTACTTAAGGAGTCATTATAAATACTCATGTAACATTCGACTCGCCCTATTGCGTAGCTATAACACTACACAGGGGGGCGTCCAAGATGCTATGGAATCTTAGTCACTGAGGTTAAGGGTTAACCTAACCAAAAGGAACTAAGACGACGTAAACAGAATCTAAGACGACGTAAACATAATCATAGATTACTGCTGATTATGTCGCGTCTAGACACAGCTAAACAACACTCCATTCGGAGGCGCTCAGCGCGTGCGGGAGAGCAATCTCCCCACCCTCACTCAGTATCACTGAAATACTGAATGGTGCCTAAAAGTAAAAAAGGGACAAGGAACGAGTAGAAAAACAATTGAATTGGAAGGAAGGATTCAATCCAGCGTAGAAAACTCCAGTGCGCGGATGTATAGCGTCGTAGCGTTCTTGGAGACGGGTGAGAGTCGGAATGAGCTTAGTCAAGACTGACTCCTATTCATATTCTTCCTACTTGCTTTCCTATTCCAGATGGCTTTACTTACAGCGGGTGTGCTGACTTGACTCGAGGAGATCCGATTACTTGTGCTTATGTACCAGTTCCTATTGCTTGCTTTACTATTCTGATTCCGATTTCTATTTCTATTCGCAGGCTATTAGGAAAAGCCTTTCGTTATCTTAAATCGACTAGTAACGCGATGTCTTCCCATAAAATAAAAAAGTCCGACCCCGGATCATAACAAGCTGTTTTCGGAAACGGAATCGGCCGATGCCAAGACACTTTTCATTTGACGCGGATCCGATTTTGCACCTTTTGTGATTTCGATAGGCATCGCACCCTCACCTCAGGATCAGAGGGCTTGTTTGAGCGTTTTTTTGTTTTTTTTGTTCGCTTCGCAAGTGACGGTTGAGCTCCCTTCCCTCTCTTCCGTTCTGTCTGATAGTCAGTCCCCGCGCTTCTTCTGGCTTCAGTCAGTATGGTCGCTTCCTTGGTTCAGCCTCTCTTTCGGTTAAAAAGATCCGTATGCCCCTGGCCTTCCTATTGGTTCACCAACCCGCCATTCAGTACCGTCCGCATCCGCTGTCACAGGTTTTGAACCCTTAGACGAGTCTCGCTTGGAGTAGTACTCTGTACTCTCCACTACTTGTAATGTCCATTTACTACTATAATGCCTACTTGCAACAATGCCCGCATTAAACGCCGATTCTTCCCATGCGACGTGCTCCCCCTATATGGGTCATCAGTTCGAGTGGCATCCGTGTAGTCAGTACCACTTGTTTCTGTCTCGGACGACTCTTGCCTAGATAGCTCAGGCCGTACCGCCACTGGCGCTTGCTTTCCGTGCGTGGGCAGGGTCCCTTCGGAAGACGAAGCCAATCCAGATTCCAGAAACACACAAGCTACGACTTTATCCTTCGGACCCTCGCAAACTATGGTTACAGCTCCAGAGACCGAGTCGATCCTAGCTTCCCTCCACCTCAGCTTGCCTTCTTTCTTTGCCTCTCTATTTTATGTCCGTTGCTTGTTCCCTTCTCTTTCACCATGGAGATGTGATTACAAGATTTGGATGCCAACAATCTCGATAAAACTGTTCATGCCAATACACAAGGGTGACATGAAGAAAAATATACTAATTTCCTTTCCCGGTTTTGATACCATTTTATTACTGACATGACGAAAAAGAAGCGAAGTAGACTTTGCCTTGAACGAACGATTCTTCCTTTGTTGAGATAGAGTCGACAAACTAAGCTAAGTTGACATTTTAAAAAAGAGGATCCTAAGTTCTCAAGATGGGCGTATAACCTTTACTTTTTTGAGGACCTAAAGCGGGCATTGATCGATAGTACACCTTTCTATTCCTATTCATATTCTTTATTCCAATTTGGCTGGTTCACCCGCGTTGAACGTGACGAGAATAGCCTTTTCCAGCATAACCACCGGCTTCTACAGTCTAGCTGGAATCCCTCCCCCCTTCGGGGTCGAGTTACTTCGTTCCCTTCTTTTTTTGCCAATAATATCATTTCATGTTCCAACCTGGGCATTATGGTGGAGACACGAGAGATCACATCTGATCCTATGATCCATCCTGCAATGAAAATGAATTCTTGGTAGGTTTCGCAATCAATCCTTCCTGGGCGAAATGGGTTGAGTCTTTCCTCAACCCAGCAGCAGCAGATTGCGCGGCCCTCGCGAAGCTATCCATTCTAACCTGTCTTTGCCTAGCAAGATACGTCTAGTTCTCCCTCCGCTTGCCTATCTCAGTAGGAAATTGGAACAGTCTCCGATTTCCAAGGCGAAGCCGAGGCAAGAGCTATACCTTCTGGAACCAGAGCAATAACTGCTATAAAGGAAGCAGATGCGCAGGAACTATCCCTAAAGCAAATACTCGGAATGCTCCACGACTAAGTATACCCATTCAGACTCGCTTTTGTTCAATTATAAATAAATAACCACTTTAATGGAGATTTATAGCATCATTCAAGTAAATACAGATTAAGATCGTAAAAACATAAGCTTGTAATATAGCTACACCTAATTCCAGACCGGTTAATGCAAGAACTATAAATAAAGGACCAAGATCCCCTATAAAATACAAAAGATCATTCATACATAGCATAGTCCAAGCGAACCCACTTAAAATCTTTACTAAACTATGACCGGCCATCATATTAGCAAATAAACGTATTCCTAAACTTAATGCGCGAAAACAATAAGAAATTAGCTCAAGGAGTACTAAAAAAGGTGCTAATGGCAGTGGGACTCCTGCGGGTAATAAGAAGCTTAAAAAATGAAGCCCATTTCTTTGAAATCCCACTATAGTAATGCCAATAAAAAGAGAAAATGAGAGACCTAAAGTAATGAGAAAATGACTTGTAACTGTGAAGCTATAAGGTATCATACCCTGAAGATTACAAAATAACAAAAAAGTAAAAGTGACCAAGATGCAAGGGAAAAACTTTTGTTTAACATTTCCTGAAAGACCCCCTATTTGTTCGTTTACCAGGTTCAGCACGAAATCATAAATAAGCTCTACCAAGGATTGCCAAGCATTTGGTACTAAGTTTCCTCCTCCTTTTTTAGTAACAAAATGAATCAGAAGTAGGACCAAACTGAGAGTTAGCAGCATAAACAAAGATGAATTTGTGAATGAGAAATACAAGTTTCCTATCTTCATAGGAATCAATGGGAGAATGGAAAATTGCTCAAGTGGGCTAAGAACGTGGTCTAACATAATCAAAAGAAAGTTTTCTTGTAGTTCCGCTTCTTGCTCTAAAAATGAGGAAAGACTTGTCGGAAATAGTTGGCTTGGTCCGACCAAGAAAGGCATGGGAGTTGTTGGGAATTGAACTCGACTGAGTCACTTTAGAATCTAAAAGATCTCCGAGAAAACAACGTTCGACTTGCATGTGTTAAGCATATAGCTAGCGTTCCTTCTGAGCCAGGATCAAACTCTTCTTTTGACTAGACTATGAAAAAAGAGGGGTTCTATTCTATCTGGTAGAGTCAACAGAATGGAGTTCCTTGTCTGTAACTCAAGAAAGTGCATCTCCTTCTCTGCCATTCCTACTTTATTGATAGTTATAACCTATTAAGAAGGTAGGTTCAAGGAGGCTAGTTTGAAATGAAACCCGGACTCGCTGAGGTTCACACACCTTTCTTTATGAAATTACACAGCAAGCTCCCAGCTTGGTACTAATACCTCTAGAGTATAGAGGGGCTAGGAGAGGTGCGCAACTGTGCTTCCTCGCTTCGCCAATCAAATTCTTCCTGGTTGAAGGGCGCGCTACAGGCCTACGCTTGTTCCTGCGCGAGAATTTCCGGCTTCTTTTTGGCCGTATCTTGCTCCTTTCTTTCGCCTCAGTAGTGAGCGCTACTAGATCTGATTCAACTGAATAGGGGACTTGGATATGCTCTTGCTCCCGGCAGATATGCTGGGCGAGATAGTGAAAAAGGGGAAAGTAGAGTCCCCTATAAACGTACAGGCAACCACTGCTACCTGTGCTGTTTTGTTCGTATAGATGTGATGATCTCCTACCTCGGCTGGAACTTGCCTCTGCTTAGGGTATGAAGCCCCCAAATCTAGGCGAGGTGATGGCGGGGAACTCTCACTTTTTTGTATTTCTATTATACCCCGCCCGGGCAGCGGCGAATCTTAACGCGCGCTGCCCGACAACACAAAAAGAATTGCGATTTACTGAACGCAGGCGCTTACTTATCACAGATTCTTTTTAGTCTTTTCGGCACACTCGTGGAGTTCGCCCGAAGTCGCCGCGAGCTCTACGTTTGAAGCTTCAACACAGTCACTCCTTAGTAGCTCGTTGCTACAACTTCTCTTTGGCTCGCCCCTATCTCTAAAGGGGCCCTAAGCCAGCGGATCTTGCCCCCTTGTCCGGGTCGATACCATCCTATCTTCTAAGTGACAGACTTGAGCATTCATTTCTAAAGTTGCTGCTCATCTATGTAAAAATGATACTTTTCTCTCGGCCTATTTAATGCCTAAAAAAGATCTGTCTTATCTCAAGCATGTGAACCTATCCCATCTAGCAGCAGGGTGGAGAGCGAGACTGACCATTCATTCGACTATTCTAGAGCCTATTCTAACTCCACTATAAAAGAAGGTCCTACTACTTGTGTGAAATCAGTCGCTTGAGAGCTTCGGGCTAGGTTATGGACGAGAGGCTAGGTACGATTTCCGAGCGATTCAAGGAGAGAGCGATGACAGTGACTTTATCCTAGCTAAGAAAGGTAATCGATCCCAGCTTAAACTTTTGACTTGGTAAAGTATAAGGTTCTACCGAAGCAGGGAAGCTCTAGGGTTTTGCTAACCAGTGTGAAGTTGAGTTATATCTTTCCCTAGTTCATGCAAGGCTAACCTTCGGGTTTCTGCTTTCAGGCAAGTCGCTAAGTCGTCTTAATCCAGCGACGAAAACTCCTGCGCTAGGAGAAGCGCTCAATCCCGTCGCTTCGTCGCTCAGTCCGTTGCTTCTTCCTTTCCGGCTCTTTAGACCAATACCAATTCCAGGTGCGTATTCCATTCGTGCATCTGCAGTTTCCTTTTCTTTCTACTTGCTCTGTTCCAGAGCAGTCCTGACTATGATGTAGTATAGGGAATTCTAATAAAACAGAAAGAGGAGAAAGCGCCATAGTGAGAATGATAACCGCTATGTAGCCAAGTCAAAGTACTAGAAAGAGCACTATACAGATTGCTGACACTTCTTGTTACTTGACCAAATCACAACAAACAAGAAATACTAGGAGTCACATGACATTTTTCTAACTAAAGCCAAGCTAAGCTAACGGGAGGGAAAGGCCCCGAAGCAAGGCAAAAATCGAGCGTCGAAGTGAGCATATAAGAAGAAGTGCTTAAAACTAAGTAAAAGGGCGACCACCTTCAACATGAATGACTTTCTGGAAGCAGGCTATGCCGCCACACCTCCCCTGTGAAAGAGGGCTGCGCAGCTGATTCGGTTAATCCTAATATGCATGCAATTTCCATCTCTTCTATAATCGACACTATGAATATCGTAAGATAAGAAAGCTGCTAGCAGAGGGTGATCGTGGATTGGTCAAGTTCCGTGTACTGATTCTCCTCGATATTGGGTTGGTGTTCCGTTAACTATCCTAAGAGTGTAGTGTGGTGGTTGGGCCTACCCATAGAGGAAGGAGTTGGTAGCAGACAAGTCATTCAGAAATGAAACTTCCATGGCGTAGATTGACCGTTCACGAATCTGTCTTGAAGAGCGAGATCCTTATTGCATAGATAAGGTGCCTATCTTGACGCGGTACTTCCAGAATGCTATCAGAAAAGCAAAGAAGGGGCTGTTGTTGATACTTGTTTGATTCGAAACTGGTGAGTAGTGGTTTTCTTTTTCTTTTTTCCCTTGGTTAACAACCAAGCAAAACTCTCTATATTGATTCACTACTCCTACTCCTACAGGGTTATAAGGTTTATCCACTTCCTTACTTCCTCAAAAAGGGGGGAGACAGGTTTTAGAACCAGCAAACCCTAGAAGTCAAAATAAGGTTAGGTTCTAAAGCAGCTATCCCGAAGTAAGAGCTCAATTACATCGACCCTCGTTCTGGTGCAAGGTTCTCTTTTAAGTAATTCCTGAGGATAGAACTCTATTTAAGTAAGCTCATCGCTCTATCAAGGAAGTTAGGAGCTAGTCTGCCAAGCTTAAGAAAAAGTTCAAAGTAAGCAAGGTTGTCAGCGAGTAAGGAAAAGAAAAGGTAGGCTTAGAACCAGTATACCCTATCTTGTATCCAGTAGTTAGTCTGCCTATGAAAAGAATGCTTTGGAATTGTATAAGAGCAGGCTGTGATGCGAGGACTCTCAGGGACCTACTTAAGTCTGCGATCACTCTAAAAGCGGGTAGGACCAAACCTTTTATTCCCCTAGCAGGGTTATGTCTCAAACCACCGGCAACAGGTTGAGCTCCTACGATCACACCTTCTCTTGCAAACATAGCACTGGATGGAAGGTATGCTTCACCGACCTCGTTTAACACCATGCTTCCTCCGAAGCTTTCATCTGAGTAGTCACTACGCCCTACCCTATCGCTGAGTCTTTGGAAGCGGTTTCACTCCTTTATAGGTCGGAACTCTGGAACCTAAAGACTTTCTCAATCAGACAGGATAGATGGATTGAGTGCGCGTTGCCTTGATTTGAGGTGAACTCCTTTTCCTCTTCTTCCGGACCGGACCCTTCCATGTGAGAAGCTGGAAGTCGAGTTATTGATGAATGATAATCTAATGTCTTATTAAACCTTTAGGAGCGATCTGTTCATCCAACTCGAAATATCGTAAGTAAGAGAAGAAGAAGAATCTGACGCCCCAAATTCCCATGTCTTTCTTGGTTGGACCAACCGGCGAAATAAGTCTTCCTGAATTGGAAGAGCAAGAACAAGTCTCTCCATTTTTGGGGGGGAGCAGAGCAGTCAAAGAATGAAACAGATCAAATGATTGTTCTAGAATGGCTATTTCTCACAATTGCTCCTTGTGATGCAGCGGAACCATGGCAATTAGGATCTCAAGACGCAGCAACACCTATGATGCAAGGAATAATAGACTTACATCACGATATCTTTTTCTTCCTCATTCTTATTTTGGTTTTCGTCTCACGGATCTTGGTTCGCGCTTTATGGCATTTCCAAAAAGAAAAAAATCCAATCCCGCAAAGGATTGTTCATGGAACTACTATCGAGATTCTTCGGACCATATTTCCTAGTATCATCCCGATGTTCATTGCTATACCATCATTTGCTCTCTTATACTCAATGGACGAGGTAGTAGTAAATCCAGCCATTACTATCAAAGCTATTGGACATCAATGGTATCGGAGTGCGCCTCTTCACGAGGGTGATTTAAGTGCAACGAAATGCCTTAAGAATATGGTTCGCGAAGCATCTGGCTTACCGGTAATCTCCCATTCCCGCCGTCGAGAGACTTAAATAACTATAGCATGCCAGAAACGGGGAGTTGAGATGGTTAGACCTATACCCCGGAATGCTCCCAGCATAGAAGCCTATGGTTCCATCTTGTTGTTGCTGGAGGTACACATCCCTCTTCTCGGTGTGGAGCGATATACGAGAAATAGATGCTCAGCCTGAAATGTCCGATAACGGCGCTGAAGTAGTGAATCTATCGGCACCATAGCTGTGGCATACAACTTTGGACCTAACGGTTGGCCCAGTAACCTTTCGGAATGGGGGATCCCCGTTGGCAACAACCACGGTAGTAGTTGCGGAACTACTGGGCCGGGAGAGGACAACCTCTTGTTCCTGCTCCTCTTTCTTCGCTTCGGGGACGGAGGTCCTACGGTAGGTAACAGCAGGTACAAGCAACTTGACCGAAGGGGACCAGCGCTTCTACTCTTCCACCGAGGAGCCGTTCGCAGCGAGAAGCAAGGGATGTCGTGAACGGTGGGAGGTCACAGAGAATTTACCTATTCATAGAGTGGTCCTATGATCGATACAGGATATAGACTATCTCTTTCTTTATTCGATTCTTTTTCTGAAAAAAAAAAAAAGAAGAAGGGTGACTCAACTTCTCAGCTAGAGTTGGGGGTGGGACTTGTTGGCATAATGCAAGCTGGAACGTGGGAGTTCGAGGTCTCATGAACTACTACTAAAAACCTACTTTTTTCTTTTTGGACAAACGATATCAGGTCAGGTCTATGGATGGATCCAGATCTACGGGCCGGCCGGCCCCGGCCGATGAGCATAGGGAATCTATACTCGAGCGTTCAACTGGGCCCCTGACAGGATAGGTGAGGAATCACTCTTGATCTTTTTTATTGGGGCCTACAACTTCTCCGAGTCGACTAGCATCCCTTTCCACTGCGCATTTATCGAACAAAGAAGACGACTATAGGATCGAATTCGCTTTCCATGGTGAACTGGTCGTCCCATACCTTCTGCCTGTCTCATATGTGTGGAACCAGGTCTTTTTCGGTTCCAGCCCCCCCTCGAATACATAGGGTAGGTAGGACTGGGTGAGAAAGGGTTCCCTGTTGCCAATAAACTTTCCCCGGCCTTCGATTCCCCTTACTCATAAAGGGTCTTACGGTCGGTACTAACTAAAGAAAAAGAGTCTTCTTTCTAAGAGTAGGCGTGGAGAGCTTTTTGCGGGGAAACTTGCAAGTACAGTTTGGGGGGAGACGGGCGTCGACCCAACCTTATGAGTATTCGGACTATAACAGTTCCGATGAACAGTCACTCACTTTTGACAGTTATACGATTCCAGAAGATGATCTAGAATTGGGTCAATTACGTTTATTAGAAGTGGACAATCGAGTGGTTGTACCAGCCAAAAGTCATCTACGTATTATTGTAACATCTGCTGATGTACTTCATAGTTGGGCTGTACCTTCCTCAGGTGTAAAATGTGATGCTGTACCTGGTCGTTTAAATCAAACCTCTATTTCGGTACAACGAGAAGGAGTTTACTATGGTCAGTGCAGTGAGATTTGTGGAACTAATCATGCCTTTATGCGTGCGCCCGGAAAGATAGGCCGACTGCTGAGCCCACTCTGGCTCAGCCGCACCACCCAGGGTGCGAGCCACCCGAGAAGCAAGCTATTACAGCGAGCGGCTGGAGCAGTATGGAGCCGAGGAGCAAGGCAGTAGATAAGATAGAAGAAGAGGTCAGGCTCCCGGTGGAGCAGAGGATACGGTTAGGATAACGAACTTGAAACGCGGAGCCCGAGCGTCCGGCGAGCGAGTGGTTAGTGGCCAATAGCGCCCTAGTTGATGGCATTCCTCTCTGCGGCTGGCACTCGAGGAACCACGGGGCACTCCATACAGAACAAACAAGTCTTAGGGATGAGACGCCCGCGCAAGGACCTCAATTCTCATTAGGAGGTCGAACCAAGGACCTATGGAAGTCGGGGCTAGCCCGTCCCCATGGGCAACGCAACAGTGTCCTGAGGGAGGAGTTTAGAGGCCTTATAGTAGCACGGACTTCTTTTTCTTTCTAGGTCATGCGAAGGGGGCCAGTCCAAGATCGTACTGTTCCTCTACAAAGACAACAGACGCTCTCAACGGCTAGCCGCCACTCTCTTTCTGAGTTATTCCAGCTTCTTCATGATTTTGTGCCGCGGTGAACAAACAAAACAAAAAAGAGGGCCATCTCAGCGGAAGGAGAAGGACCTGCAACGGCAGAGACTACTGACCCTATTCTTGTTCCTAGCCGTCTTTTACGAGTCCGGAAAGCCGGATCCTCAAAATAGAATAGAGAAGGGCGGCCAGGATTCAA
The DNA here is from genome assembly GCA_030844895.1 of Ambrosia x helenae. Classification (NCBI taxonomy): domain Eukaryota; kingdom Viridiplantae; phylum Streptophyta; class Magnoliopsida; order Asterales; family Asteraceae; genus Ambrosia; species Ambrosia x helenae. The sequence continues at coordinate 65,599 of JAUTDX010007227.1, read as the reverse complement.
GAGCTTAGAAAGGGTCAGGAAAGGAGCAGAGAAGGGGTTGGATTTCACCTATGATCAGATCAGTGGGCAACCATAGTTTACTTTTTTCGTAGTGTTGTTAACCTTGTTGAAAGCTCATTACTTATTTAAGTAGGCCTCGCTTTTCGGAGCTGCTCCCAGCTCACACTATGGTGGAGGAGGTGCCGTGAAGATCTAGGAGTGTGAGCAGTACGAGCTGAAAGGCTCCCATACTGTTTGGAGGGCAGGGGGCATAGATGCCAAAAAAACCTGACCCCTATCTATCGTCGTAGAAGCTGTTCCTAGGAAAGATTATGGTTCTCGGGTATCCAATCAATTAATCCCCCAAACCGGGGAAGCTTAAGCGGAAATGAAAGAGTAGGGTGAGGGAAAAGAAAAGGGGGGGAAGCAACTCAATTTAAGGCTTCGCTCCCAGATCGCTCCGTGAGCTCATTTAGTAGACAGCGAGTGTGCGCCCCTTTAGAGAAGAGATAGGGGCGAGTACTACACGAGCTCGTAAGTAAAGTACGGAACGAGCCTTCTCTACGAAGCAGAGCGACCTCGTCTTGCTTGCTTCTGCCGAAGCTTCTAACACTGGATAATAGGCATGGAAGGAATACGACTTTTTAGGTCGACCACTACACTACATAGAAGCGATAGCGAAGCCAAGCCGTATAAAGGCGAGCAGCCCTTATAGCAATAGCAAACGGCCTACTTATAGCCCTTCCCAATTTCCAATAGTAAACTTCCCAAGTTTAAGCAGGATAACCCCCTCTCTATTCTTCTCTTCATGTATGTGGGCTGCCTGCCCCGTCCCGAATAGACGAACAGGAACAGAAGAAGCGAGAGAGATTTGAGATTCCGTAAGTAACTTAGTGCTCCATACGTGAAAATTTCCCCTCATCCGGCTCAAGTAGGTACACTAAATAAAGAAAGGTCGAGAAAACTCCCAAACAACAAAAGGATCTACTCCTTACTCAAGTTCCTAGTAAAGATAAACATTCATTCCGTCTTTTTTTTTCTTAACAATATTAAATTTCAATTTCAATGACGAAGTGTAAAATTCTTGAGTAGTCTACTTCCCTTCTAATGATGAAGACCTGAATTTTTAGTAATGAAATGAAGGGATTACCTTCACATTCATAATAAATTGACTTGTCTATGTACTGTTCCATTCGATCTTTTAGGTCTCGACTTCAACTCGATGGTTATGCCACGCACGATGTCCCTGCAGTCTATATGCGATGAATAGACTCCTGCAACCATGACATATTTACTTCCTTGAACATACTTTCTTTCCAAAAGAAAGTGAGAAAAAAATGCTTTTCAAATAGATTGAAATCTCAGTTTAGGAAGGTACCTTCATGGCTTCGATCAAACTATCAACTGACCGACAGGCTGGACCACTGGACATACCTACATAGGACTGCAGACAGATAGATACGAATTCTACCCTCCGGCTATTACACATGATCAGAGGAAGGAAAGGCTAACCTATACCTATATGACTCCTACTCTTATTGATGAATGTGGGTGTTGATACCTTTTCCAGTCTTCTTTTTCATGCCCACCAGGCCAAAGAAAAGTCAAATGAGCGAGGAAGGTTATAGCAAAGCACGAAATAGAATCTATATGAGCGGCCATTCGTTCTTTCAGCGGGGGTTGCTAATGCTAATACCAGAGGAGAGTAGTTCCCCAGCGACGATAGGTGATATCTGTGACCAGCCCCGGCCCCGGATCACATCCTTCACCCGCTCCTAACCTTGAAAGTAAGAGACTTTCTCCTTATCCAATTCCCTTGGGCGCTACAAAGTACCCTACTCCAACACTTGGGAATGGAAGCAAGACTCCTTCGGAATGATTGGCTTTAGCCCTTTCCCCTGGGAGCACATCCAAGACTCAAAATATGAACTTCGAATAAAACCTAAAATTTCGGTCTTGCAGCAGCAGCAGAAGAGTCCGCGGATCACCTATTTAATAAATAAAGATTCAAATAACTTCCCGCTGCTGAAAGATCCCCATCAAATGCTACATCCGAAGCAACTATAAGTCGATCTGCCAAACAAAACTCCCCTTTATAGAAGGGTTTCACCCCAAGCTCCTTTAGAGCAAGGCTTTTCCGGCTTTACTGACTTAGCTGAATAATCCGCTCTAGCAACTCTTGGTCAAGCTGTTTTCATCTACTTATACTTAGCTTCGGTATTGTACCCAAGAGAATCTGAATCAGAAAAAGTACCTAGACCTGGATCCAAGATCACGATATCCGAAATCAGTGTTGGAGGTCGATTCGGATACCCCACCCTTATTATAGAGGAGAGTTTGGCACTTAGTAGCCTGGTTAGGAGGTTTACCCTCATAAAATAAGGCCTTTCACTCGAAAAAAGAGGTTTTACCTATCCGACTATGTCCTTTGTTTAATACCCATTTCCAGGAAGCTCAGAGCAGGTCAGGACAGAAGAAATCTACAAAGAAGGCAGTCCAATTTGGCGCTTTCCTTGCCTTAAGTAATACCTTTTGTTTAAGTGCCTTGCGGAACTTCGTTTCACTTCGTTCGTTCCATTAGAGACGCGAAGTTCGTACCTTCTCCCCTGCCTAGGGTTAAAAGGCGGAGAACCATTAGGAATGAAATTCCCTTCCGACGCCTAGAAGACAAAGAACGGGGAAAGTCAAGCCTTACTTCCGATTCCTTCCCAGAAGAGGACGCTGTGAACAAAATGGGATTGATAGCATAGAAGGAGCTGCAATTGAATCAAATAGGTTCTTTGCAAGTGAAGAAGAAAGAATAAGTTGTGATAGAATCGTTACAGAATAGGCAGCTATAGAATCAGCTCGGTCCTTTCTTCCTAGATGCTTTTCATAGCTATCCGATGATCCTGTAACTACCGCTGCCGATGCCGAAGTGCTTCCTTCATCGTCTCAAGTAGGGGATTAGCCCCTCGAAGACACTGGAAATCCCCAGAGTCTGTCTTCGAATCTGGAAGTACCAGCAGATAATGAAGTAGCTCTGGTCACTCGACCAGAATTGAAGGCCGTTTTAGATAGAAATGACCGATAGATATAAACGAGAAACTGAACAAATATAGGAGTCATGGAGGCGTGACTGTGAAACCATACTTTGGTACAGTTAACATGGTACCTATGTTAGCGAAAGGACACATCGAGAGGCTGATAGAGTTCTCTTAAATAGAAACCAGTCCTTGTCAGCTACAGTGGCACCGATGGCCAAACAAGTGGGCAGAGAAGTCATAGTCACCCTTGAGCCCATAGTTGCTAAGCACAATGAGACTAACCAAGCCTTGGTTGGCGAGATCCAAAGAGTAGCCTCGAATGCAGGCCAGAGATCTGACTTAGAAAGGAATCGAATGACCCTTAGCACTAGGGCACCCCCACAGGACCCTAGGTACCTCTAGCTAATGAATTCCCAAGCCTTAGGGAGAACCCTTTGTTCGAACAAGGGGGCAGGCTGCCCCATTAGGATATCCAACACAAATACAAAATAGGGGTTCTCCTCAAACGAATAACTTGAGTCTACCTTCGAATACCCAGAGTAACCCAGTGATTGGACAGCCCTAAATCCTGGAATAGATGCTTCGAATGGCCAAGTGACAGGCCAGAATAGTCAGGAAAAACCACCACTGAATGTACAAAAGGGGGGTCAATGGCCAGAATTACCAAATCCCACAGCCTGCTGTGCCAGTGAAAGGAAGACTTGACCAACTACTTGATCGAACAAATGTATGGCCCTAGATCACATTGAAAAAAAGTAATAAATAGGCTGAACGTCCATTAGAGTGTTTGAAAGCCCTGAATCCTTACTCTGTACGGAGCAGTAGGCTGGAGTTAGAGTCCGTATCCGTATCGTACTACTTGCCTGGAGTAGGAAAGAGCGTTCTATCTGTTTTTTAGCCAGTCACTGGTAGTGCGCGGGGTTCGCAATACAATAGTGACTTAGGTTTATTTCTCTCTGTTCGCTATAGTCCATTAGTGGTATAAAGTCTAATCCTTCTTGTCCGGTAAGCAAGCAGGGGAACGGCCCCTTCTGGCCTTTGCTTGTTTACTTTCGTCCACCTTCTCAGTCCCCGGTCGGTGCCACAGGACTTTTTCCTCCTAATTCACTCGAAGCATAGTTTGATCTCCAAATTCTTGGAAGTTCTACTTAGACGGTTTCACGGGGGTACATCTTGACTCGTCTAGAGCGAATATGCCGCTGATGCATAAGGCAGTGTGGCACCTGCTGAATCATATCTCATTTTTAGCTAGGCCTCACGCACACAAAGACCTGAACATCGCGTTAGACCGGTTGGTCAAAATAGAAAAAAGACGAGCTGCTAACATTAACATGGAACGAGCCTCTCTTTCCTTGTTGCGGCTGGTCGCCTTAGTTCAGTCGAATGACTTTTTAGAGGCGAAACCAAACCGCCTGACATCTATACAGCCTCACTTCCAAGGATAATCGAAAAATTTCCCTATTGTCCTGTCCCCACTTCTACTTCCCCTCTACACCCTTCCCTAAAGCCTGGTCCGTCCAACGAAAGTCATTCTGGTCTTTGCTCCGAATATTCCGAAGTGAGGATCGGGAGGTTATTGGTACTGCTGCTGTGGACTTCCTTTCGAATTGATTCTCTAAAGGTACCAGCAACCCTTCTAGTTCTTTACTTGATGCTATTCCTGTTCTAGTTGATGCCAATATGAATTTCTCTCTATGCACTCTTCCCACGGAGAAGGAAATTAGGCTTTATCGAAATTCTCTAATTCATGATTCTGCCATTCTCACTTTTGGAAGGGCGAGAGGGCTTGGAATGAATTCTTTGAGGGCCTATATTTATATTAGATGGAGGAAAAGCTCTACTTATACGGAGAGGGGGCCTCCCTAACCAGCTTTATCAATAAAGACATTGCTTCTTCATGGATTGGTTCCTCAAGGTGACTTTCCGCGATAAGATCAATAATATAACTCCTGAACGAAAGCTGACTCCACCGGGGTGAGAACTCCCTTTTACCAGGCAGAAAGCATCCTCTCTTCTAGTTTAGCCCTGCTATCGAAAGCTAAAGCTTCTGTTACTGACTGTACGCCTACTTCTCTTCCCCGCTCTTCACCGGTTGGAATGGAATAGGGCTCGAAAGGCTTTCTTCCATGGCCATAGCCTGCTTTATCCATAATGGCTTTTTGGGCTATAAAGCTGCTTTTCATCTCTCTTTCCCCTTTTATACTGAAGAACTGGATAACATGCTAAAATCCTTGCTCCGGTGGCTGGAAAGGCTACCTCTCTCCTTTTGCTTTTGCCATCTTCCCGTTCTTGTCTACGAGAATAGAATTCATTCTTTCCCGGTAAAAAAAGGCATCAATTCATGCTACTGATACTGAGTCAGAGAAATAGCCCTCTTTCTTGATTTCACACATAGGACCCTCTTTCCCTTCTTTTCTAGTTGACCTCTAAAGAGATTCAAGCCAATCGATTCAATAGAAGGCATTAAGCAGACAGAGCGAGCGAAGAACTGCTGCGCCATAAAAGGTTATCTCAAGAAAAGGTTATCTCAAGTTTTCCTCAAAAAGACAGCTTAACGAGCACAAGTCAAGTTCATAATAGGCGAGCAATTACGAATATGGTTTACGCAGTTTACTAGGGTCTTCTTCTTCCCCAAGACCTGATGCCTTATCTGCTTATTGAGCTTAGAACTTCTTTCACACTATTTGCGTGAATTCCCACTGCTATCTATGCTACCTTTAAAGGTATGGCTACTTTCCCGGTTCCTGCTGAACCTTTCCTAAAGCCAACTCACCCAACTGGCCTTCCCAGGAAATTTCATACTCTGTTGAATCTTCTGTTTGTGTTCTTGCGCCTGCTTGCCCTTTTCAAATCCTATACCTTCTGACCCGTCCCTGGGACCACTCTCTAGTGGATCATCTTCTTATCATAGCGAGTACTTTATCTAAGGAGACTAATGGCGATCAAATTTCCTTTCCTCCGCCATCTGCTAGCATTGTGATTTGGAATCGATTCTTTATCAATAGCCCACCCTTTCTTTGAACCTTGTCAATGATCGAACTGAAATTAAAGATATGAACTGAGTGCCATTTGATGAGTAACTGAGAACAAAGGAGAGGGATATGGAAAGAATGAAGTAATGAAAGAGGAAGTCATTGCTAGTAGTAACGACTTGTCACGATCCATTGGTTCATATAGAATCCATGTCCTAGGTGTATCAAAAAACATTCTTTTCACTAAGCGTATATAATAAAATAGAGTGAAAGGGTCCACCCCGAAACCAAGGGGGTACTAACTAACAGCTGAGTCCTCTCCGAACCGCAGGAGATAGTTGCCCATCATACGGCTCACCAACTTCACTTGCCTCTATGGGGGGCTCGCTCCGGGCAGGTTCGGATCACTTACAATACATGGCTCTACGAAGGAAGGGCTTGGGTTAGGAGCGTTTTCAATATGATTCTTTTCCTGTATTTGTTCGATGAGAAATGCGAGTCTGTTTTGTCCACTTTCTCCATCCCCCTCTATCAAAATGAAAAAAAGAAAAAAGAAAAAGAAAAAGGGGGGTAATGGAATGACTTCTTATTCCCGTGTTTGATCTCTTCCATCGCGGCCTCGCTCCTTGTCACCTATGTTGAAGAAAGGTTTGGAACCCTGTAGAGAATGAAGAGGGGCCAAAGATCTTCCTCTCAACAGTGCTTCTCGAGGCTCCACTCTCCCTCCTGAATAAGTAAGGCCCCGTTAGCCTGGGCGAAGATGAAGATAAAGAGTAAGGATTGAAGCCCCCTTAGCTCTGCCAGGTACTGGACAGGGGTTAGCTCTGTAAATGTGTAGAGCCAAGTGTAGTGCGGTGTAGTAGTAGGCACTTCTAGGCCCCTTCCCGGCTACTGGATCACTCCAGTGCTTCGAGTACTACGGACCCTCTGCCATCCATTGCAGCAGAGCCCTTTCATGAGCGGGGGAGGGCTAAGCACAGTTCTTTGAATCAAACGTTGAATGAAATAGATTCTTTTTTCGATATCAAAATAGAAATCGGATAGGATAGATGGATCTATCTTTCTCTTTATATATATGACTAAAGAAAGGATTTTCTAGTGAAGTAGCGTAGCAAGAAGCCCCAAATCCTTTATTTGGCCAGGAAAGACTGCACTGCTTTGGGCCCAGGAAGCGAAGGGAATGAGCTCGGCTGCTTCTCCTCCAAACTTCCTTTTCTCCGTGCCCGTTCCGCATGCGCTTCGCGCGCCATTGGCGCTTTGCTCTCCTCTTATTCTTCATTGGACGGTTCGGATGGACTTCGCCGTTCTTTCCCAACTAAAATAGAAAAGGCTGTATCACATCGAGATGTCGATTCGTTTTCCGCCCCCAATGAGATGGGGAATTTATAACTCCCTATTTAGACTTTTGGGCCCTTCATCTTTCTGAATCGAGACCCGGCCCGGCTCGCGTCGTTCCAACAACCGGCGGGGAGCACCTCAGTATACGATTGCGTACAGTAACTGGGAGTCCTATTACACCTAAGGCCAACTTCAATTCACCAAACCAAGGTTCATCTCGTGTAGTGATTGTGGACCCGTACAAGGATATTGAGTAGACGGTTGATGTATCAGACTCGACCCTATCTTTCGTAGCATGCATTCCCATCCGTGTCGCAACTGATTCGGTAAGCTACGTGTCCGGTCCACGGAGAACTGCCTTCGGTCCCCCAAACTGACTTACTCGTGGCAACCTTCCGACCGCCCAACGACCTATAACGCTAGTCACTACTCCCACTGGGGCTAGGAAGTAAGCCCCACAACCCAAAGCGGCGAAGAACAAATAGAATTTGCTACAAAAGCCGGCTAACGGGGGTATTCCTGCGTAGGAGAACATAGTAATGGAGAAGGTAATAGCCGAAATAGGATTCGTTTTGGCTAGAGCGCCCAAATCCGCTATATATTTGACACGGCTTTGCCGTAATGCTGAAACTATGGCGAATGCATCTATCGTCATTGATGCATAAATAAAGATACCAATTAGTAGTGATTGAATTCCTTCTATGGTTCCACATGAGAAACCAGTACGAATATAACCTACATGTCCAATTGAACTATGAGCTAGAAGTCTTTTGACTTTCGTTTG
>JAUTDX010007227.1:5000-52500 GCA_030844895.1 Ambrosia x helenae | reverse complement strand
GAAGCCCCTGCGGTTGTTCGGCTGCGTACTCCCCGTCCGCCTATCTCACACTCCCAAAGCAGATTTTTTTCATATTTCATTTTCCTTCGCCCGTCCGTTCCTTTCAAGCGCCCTTAGACTCGTTACGCTGTTCGACTGAACTCGTTGGCTCCGCGCTCTATTCGGTCGGAACCCGGTTCGTCGAGAACCTTCTCTCATAGATTCCCTTCACCAAGTCATCGCCAGCAATCCGCTCTTATCCCTTGGTGTCAAAGGGCGAGTTCCTTTCTTGTCTTGCCCAAAAACTTTCTTTATTATCATTGGAGAAAGACTCTCCCTCTACTTTATTTGACAGGGGCGGAGAATACCACTCTATCAATAACAAGAAAAAAGTAGCAATTCCTTTTCAAATGGTTTGAGCTTGGAAGCAACCTGCTATCTATCGATAGGCGAAGCAGGCAATAGCAGTCTGTTCTCGCCTATCGATTCTATTATGGCCGGCTTGGAGACATCAGAGGAAGACTATCATCTCTATCCGGGTACGATCATAGCATAGCTTCATTCATTCGTTGAACCTTGGGGATAACCATTAGCATTGAGGTCAATCACCACACCACCTCTATCATACATACGACATTACACGACGCGAGAGTGCATGGCCAACACACACCTAAAGCACCTACGTTCCGCTTGCAGCCAATACAACCACAACCTAACTTGCACGAGATTCAACAACCGAAGCTACTGGTAGTCCCGAGGGGACGGAATCCTCCAATAATAGTTAGCAGTACTGAACAAGCGAGTCATCGGTCCGGGGAAAGAAAAGGACTGCCTTTGAAAAAATAAAAAAGGAACTCGCTTAACTCGCTAGGCCTTCGGAACAAAGGCGATTCTGTTCATGCTTCAGACGATTTGGCTAATTATATAGACTTCTATACTAATTCTATTAGACTTCTTCTATTATAAATAGAAAGGCGAACCTATAGGCCTGTTTAGCGCCTTTCCAAAGTCAACCTAAAAAAACCTTTGCTTTGGGAAGTAAGGGCCGAGTGAAAAATGAAAAACGTCCGCTAACGCCCACGGGAGAAGATCTTTTTTAGATCAGCAACGAATGTCTTGTATCTATGAAGAAAGATTTATCCCTGGGTTAAGACCCTGAATGCCATACCTTGCTGAAGGCGATTCACGAGAGAATCGCGCACAGTTCCCTTTGACCGAGATGTGAATGCCCATGATTTGCTCGGTATAGTGATGGATTTCATGGCCGACGTCTAACCGGCACGAATACGCTATCCTAGATGGAAACGACTTTCCCGCGGAGCATTTTCTCTTTCGTCCTCGGACGTTCGGACCTTTTGTTTGATTCCGGCACTTGCGTTCTCATGCCCGGAACCCTCGCGACTGATTGGGAGAAAGAGCGAAAGCGAGAAAGATGGATTGTTATCCATCGGAAATCGATAGGAATTCCACGGGGATTGCCTTCTCTTCTAATATATATATGTTTTTATTTCATTATTAACATCCAATCCCATGCTAATAAGAAAAACGAGCGATTGCTAGTCAGCTTTCATTTTATTAAAAAAAATGGTAGGGACTGAGGCTCTGAAGGCTTTACAACTTTCTTCAATTAGGGAATAGCGCAGATGGATCAATCACGCGGTTCTGCAGCGTCCTCCAACTCGCTGTCCGCTCCCCTTCACTTTCTTTGCTGGACGGGAAGATGCGAATCGGGAAGGCCTTCCCACCACGCGAAGTTCAAACCTCGCCGGAGAGGAATTGAAAACCGGGAAAAAAGCCCTTCGCAATCGAAGGCGAAAGCGGGAAAAAGACGACGAAAGCCTTTCTTCTCTTTTTTATTTTCTTTTCTTTTTTATTAATATAATAGGTCTTCTCCCTTCGATCCGCGAAGTAGGCAAGCAGGAATCTCTCCCCCTTTCTGTTTATGGATAGAAAGAATATCTCCTTAGGAGAGTCTTTTATGAGTTGACTGTAACCCGAAGGCTTCTTTCAATCGATCTAGTAGGTAAGAAATAAGATCTTCGTATAGTTAATGAATTAAAGCGAAACCACTAGGTTAGATCTCGTCTGTGATCCCTGGGCTTGTTAATTGAGAGAGAAACCCCTACTATTGATCGTGGCCTTCATTGAGTGCATTTTTGGCTCTTTGACATAGTAAGGCGGGAAGGCATGAGCAAGCCACTTACCTTACGCCTTTCACAGCTCAAATCCATGCATTAAGCCGCTAATCCCTTTTCTAGCAAAGTCCCAGCAGGCTACCTCATCGGGAAATTCAATTCTTTCACCGAACCCAGGGGGGCACGATGAATACATTGATTATCTGGGTCCGATCATCGCTAGGGGCCCGTCGACTATAATACACTGTTCGAAATTGATTCGTTTCTGCCGAAACAAAACGGGATTGGCTATCTTAACCTTAGCAGTTTTGCGAGCAAACGTAGACGAATGCTTGCAAGACCAGCAAAGCCCTACTTATTAGGAGGGGACTCTTTGGCACCTTAGAAAAATTCCTTTACCCAGGGGATCAAGTGGTAGTTGATCAATGAACTAATCTCTTTCGGTATAGGTCGAAGCTAAGACGTGGAACAGGTCTCCCGTCAGCCAGTTACTTTATTTTGTTACTAATCCCCAGTGGACAATGCTGCGCCAGAGTGAAAAAGAAGAAAATAAAAGAAAGAAAAGAGAAGTAGGTTTTGGAAGGACCAACGGGGATGGAGGAGATGCCCCGTCAGGAGGTGTTATGCGCAGACCACTCAACTTTTGGAAACTGGGTCCGCTGGGGCGGGTTCTTTGGTTAGCACACCAAGGCTTCTGGCTGATCCGGTCTCACTGGAGAGTTTTTACTTCGAGGGAGGCGAAAGGCCCAATGAAAGAGTAAGAAAAAGATGTGAACATGAAGACAGAGGTTACCCTAAAGCTCGTGGAAGTTTCCCTGGTGAAAAGGAAAGCCCAATAACGGCTTCGGTAGAGAACCCAACTCTTTTCCTTTGGCCACAAAAACTCCCCTGAAGTAAGTCCGGTCATTCCATACAACGAAGCTAGCGAACTAAGGCAGCACCCAACGGAACTTTAGTCTTTTTATTCTATTAGTAGCAGGGCCGTAAAAAGCAAGGGATAAAGAAAGGCTGCGCGGATGACGACGCTATCATAAGAGAGGACCAGACAGTTCCCGGTTCCGAAAGCAATAATTCTTTTTTTACTCCACCGCAACTACCGAGAGCTCTTCCTCCCCGAAGGGCTATTGTTCGATAGGCTGGTGATCTCTGAATCCGATTCAGTACTCGATGATGGTCTTCTTATTTTTTAAGTTCAGTATTTGACTAGGTAGGAGGCTCTCTTAAGCTTGACTCCGATAGCCGCTCTTCAAGTTGATGCGCGGTAAGAGACAGATTTTTCTGGTGTAATGCGGATTTTAGGTAAATAAGTTTCAGGACCCGGCACAAAAACTCTATCCATATCGTAATCGGATGTGATCCTTGCTACGAAGACCTCTGCTATCTCTATCAAATCAACATCAAAGAAGGAAGTAGACTCTTGACCAATTCATTTGATTTTGATCTTAGAAGCAATCGTAGCCAGAGAGTCAGCATGACTTTTCTTGGACCGATTCGATCTTCTTCAAGTAAGAGAAGGAAGCAAGGTTTTTAGGGCCTGGAAGGAGGGGAAGAACAACTAGAGAAAGGCTAAGTGAGGGCCATTCTCGCGAGTAGGAACATGACAAACCATTAGAATGCAGGAAGTAGCATACTCATGTTGCTTTCGTCTCGGTTCAGTAATAGTTCAAATCCTTCTAACATTAAGGTGGCATGTCTTACACCCAGTGAACGAAGTGTTAAAGTAGAGAAAGCCAGCTAATTTAGGATATCTAAAAAGATGCTCTTTGCCTTCTTCTACTCGGAACAACACTCTTCCTTCGGTGTGAAGTTCATCCGCCGCTCTGTTGTCAGGTTGTCTCCTGCCCTTACATTTTACCAGGCTAATGAAGATGACTTCCCTTGCCACAAACAAAGCAAGCCAAAAGTCCTAGAAATGCAACGTATTGCTTCGAATGGCTCGCTACTATGCCAAGTGAACTCGCAATGGAGGATGGAGGTGGGCAATGCCATTAGAAAAGAAGGAACTTTGTATAACAAGAAAGAAATTCTATTTTTTTCAGAAATTGCGTAAGTAAGAGCCTTACCTTTTCTTTGAGCTCTCTCTTGCTTCAGTAGCTATTATGCTTAATACATGCAAGTCGAACGGGGAGCTGGGCAGAAGGAAAAGAGGCTTCTGGCTCGGCTGGTCTCACTGGAGAGTTTGCCGCGGTGGTGTACATGTAGCTCCGATAGCATGCAGCCACAAAAGAAATCTAGATCGAATATATATATATCTATATTGAAAGTGTTCCGTAGGATATCTAGGTAGCTAATCTTTACTTAACTCGACTCAATTTAGTTCACGTCAGGCAATGGTTTGGTTTTGTTGATCTAATTGATGTCGAGATTGGGTGAGTGTTCCGTGTGAGTAATAGTTGGATCTAGTGAGCGTACTGTCTGACCTAGTCCACTCAAGGCAAGCAAATGTTTTTGAAAAGCAGATAGTTCACGGTGCTCGTTCTATAGAAAAACTTGAGAAGTAGTATGCCCGGTTCACCACATGGAAAAGAAAAAAAAGAAAAAGAAAAAAAAATGCAAAATTTCAAACAAACGGTTTCATCTTCAGTGTCTAAAGTGTCTACAAAACAAATGAAAGTACAAATGATAGAGGTTGGATCTTCAGTGAGAATGAGCAATGCTAGGACGTTCATTCCGTTTCTCTTATTCATCGCTCTTCTGATGCTTTTCTATCTTCTCTGTCTTTCGATAGGGGGAATCGCATTTTTTGTTGGTGTACTTTCAAAAGTAGCGGGCTTCATAGGGGTGAAGGCCCTCTCTTTGCTTTTTAGCAAGATGGGCTGCTCCTCCGCTCTGGCCTTCGTGATTGGCTGTGCTTTTCGAGCACTCGTCACTGCGGAAGCAAGTCCCTCTCTGGCGCATTGGATGCTTCCCGGACCTTCTCACCAGCCTCACATGGCAGAAGAGGATTACCTGCGGGACCATCCTGTAGCGCACCGAAGCGCCCCTCCTGTAGGTCTTGAGGTGATCAAACCGGTTATAGAAGACGGGCAGCGTTACGGCGAACTGGAGGATCGCCTCAATCGGCACTTCTTCTTCTTTGGGAATAGTGATCAAATAAATACAACGGCCTATGATGATTTGGTGGAAAAACAGCTCCTTATAGAAAAAAAAATAGAGAAAGAGCTGCTCCACGATGAATATTCTAGGGAGCGTATTTACGCGAATCGATACGAGATAAGGGAATGTCTCTTTTATAAAGAGGGAGTTCCACTGAAGGAAAAAACTTTGGATCTTTATTTAAAAGAGATTCAAAGGAACCCTTCTCACAGTACCCCGTATCGAAAGATACAAAAGGAAATCAAAGATTTGAATCTTTTTTTTTCCTAAATAGCTCGTTTGGAAGAGAACTTTCCTTAGAGACAATTTCCTTAGTCCCCACTCTTCCACATAGTGCTATTAGTGTGTGAGACCGCGATCCACAAACTGACGCATGGGACGTAGCCTTCCTAGCCGCGTGCAGCCTACCTTCTTCAGACCGTAACGTAAGTAACTCAGTGCTCCATACGTGGGAAATGAAAGCAGAATTCGTTCGGATCCTCCCACATGTTCAATCTTTTTTTAGCGGTTTCCCCAGAGATCTTTCTCATTAATGCAACCTTCATTTTGCTCATTCATGGAGTTGTCTTTAGTACGTCTAAGAAATTTGATTATCCACCGTTAGTCAGTAATGTGGGTTGGCTTGGATTACTTAGTGTTGCGCGCCTAGGAGGGCAGCGTGCTTTGGGATGCGGAGGAGCTATTATCGCCCAGTTCCCTAACCTAATGCGGTACCGGGTTCGGACCGCAGGGAACCGTAGCATGGGGGGGCTTAGAATCCTTTTGCCGCCGCAAGGCTGGCTAATCGTACGCAGCAGGCTCGAAGACCCCTGGTTCTGGAAGGCACATGAGTCCGAACGCTATGTTGAATGTGTGACCGACACTAGGTAGGTACCTGTGCAGGTGAGGCGTCGGTCGGTCCTAGAAACGGCGGCAGCAGCGCGAGGAGTTAACGACCGAAGGTGCTGCAACCTAGGGATCACCAGGCAGCTCTTTCGCTCTATAGGGATCGGGGGGGCATAGCACAATTCTTCTTGGAGGAGGGTTGGTTTGCCCGGGTGACGGATCCTGCCATAATGTACTCCTACCTATACTATAGCACCGACACCCGAAGTCGAGCATACATACGACGATCTTCATGCGTGAATAGCGGGGAGGAAAGAAAGGGCGGTAGATGATAATAAGAAAAGGCGCCGCGTCTGGGCGGGCGGGCGGAATGGATGAGCGAAAGGTGTCATGCCATGGAGTGGGTAATATCCCGAGTCTCATGTAAGACAACTAAATGCACCTCGAGGTGCTGCCGAGGAACTGAGGGACCTTCTCGAACACAGGATAGGTAATTGAGAGATAGAGCTAGCCTATTCGTTATGGGGAATCAATGCTCCGGGCCGAATAGAGCTTACCTACGGCACCTGGCTTTCTCTCGTAAAGGCAAAGACGCCCCAAGACAAGTTCCAACTGTTGGGAAGGGGACATGATCAATAGAACCTGGTTGGATCCGGGCTGGGAGAGGGGCGCCCATTCCTAACCACTTTCGAAAAGGTTCGCTCATGCTGGAGGGAGCATCCCCACTTAGTGATCGGTCCGCTAGTTCACGCAAATCCGAAGAAGTTATCACGGACGAGCCACATGCAGGGAAACTTGCACGTGTGGTTCTGGCCGGGCTTTCCTGAGGTATCTAATAACCTTGCTTCTGCTCGCCGCTGGCGCACCTCTCCTAACTATTGCCCATTTATTCTGGAATAATCTTTTTAGGAGGGACAATTTTACGTATTTCTGCCAAATCCTTCTATTATTAAGTACGGCTGGTACCATTTCGATGTGTTTCGATTCTTCCGAACAAGAGAGGTTTGATGCTTCTGAATCCATTGTATTAATTCCACTTCCTACTCGCAGTATGCTCTTTATGATCTCGGCTTATGATTCAATTGCCATGTATTTAGCTATTGAGCCTCAAAGTTTATGTTTTTATGTGATCGCAGCATCAAAAAGAAAGTCTGAATTTTCCACGGAAGCCGGCTCGAAATATTTGATCTTAGGTGCATTTTCCTCAGGAATCTTATTGTTTGGGTACGACCGGACAACTACCGATATCTATTAATATCTTTTCTTAGAATGTTGTTGTTAAATATATATCTATCTATATCGTAAACTATCGGATCGAGTATTACTTAGATGTGAAACTTGCGGACCTCATTGGTTGTGATATTGATCTTACGGGGGGAACGAAATCAAAGAATATATAGACTGACTTGTAGAGACCCTCTATGTAGTTGTCTATCTAGGGTGATCGATCTACATCTTTCCCCATAGCCCTGGGGCTGTGTCTCGATCTCCTATGTGCGAAATCTAAGGGACTTGTTCCTATGGAGATTCCCCTTGGTCTAATTCCACGCCTTATGACGAAAGGGGAGTCGGCGTGGCGTAAAGTGAAGATTGGGGGAAGTAGAGAAAAATTCCCTTCTGGGGTATTCCGAAGGTGTAACCTAGGCAACAAAAAAGGGGCCCGATACTTCAACTAGAGGAGCGACCTGTTGGTTCACCAAACCCCGACTCAGCGTCACGCGTTCTCCAGGTCCGAAGGGATCCAGTGCCCAACTACCGACTCCTCCCGGAATTGCGTTATCGGAGCCGAGCCAGGAATGGCCGTTAGTGGACACCCACCTTCACCGGTTAGAGAGGCCCTCTTTAATACATTAAGAAAAGATGTTCACAGGGGCCAGAAAGACTCGGTCATAGGAACTTAGACCACCTACGCGCTGGTGAAAACCACCTCGACCGGATCAGAGTAAACAACAATGTCGAATCAGGCCGCCCCTTGCCTTGAAAGAATTCACACGCGGCCACCAGCTTTCCCAAAATAAGGGGGGATCTGCTGCTTACTGCTCACGGAAACATCCGACCTATACTATAAGTCGTCCGCCTATTTTTCTGATCTCCTTTCCTTCTATTCATCAGATTTTTGGCTTTGACCCATTCAAGGTGAAAAATGGGGTTGATGATGTTGGCTAAAAAAGAGGGAGAGAGGAGAGCCTTGGGGTACGCTCACTTCTGCATTTTTTTTTAGGTTCTCGAGATTCTCAATCGCTTTTTTAGTGGGGAGGAAGAGTGCGTGAATGACGATTCTCAGACGAGGGAATCATTCCTCTCTAAATAAAAAGAAGCTAGTTCTCTTGATAGAGCTTTCACGTCTGCGCATAGAATTTTTTTCCTTTCCATTCCGTTCTTACCATATCATGGGCAGTTGGGTTGGAATCCGTGTGATGGTTCGAAAGTGCTTTCAAAGATTCTTCGCATCCCCAGAGAGATACATTGTTTCCATTGTGACTTGGTCGTCAAAAGGGGCACTACTAGTGTTGTGTACTTTTCATTGGAGCACACCTTTCGCTAGGAAGGGATCAGTTACGAGTACGAAATGCTTTTCACATACAAGTCGGATAGCGCGATAAGACAGTTACACTCCTCCGCCTGGCATTCCAGTTCAAATACTAGTGAGGTAGACAACCTCATGTCATGCGTGAAAATAGTAAGGACATTGCCTACGGGCTCATTTCGACACTCAAGTACGAAGGAATTCTCCACTTCATTAAGGAAGGTTTCAGAGACAGAGGATCAAAGCAAGGGAACGAGGCGACCGGAGGGAGGGTTTGGTATGGTAGTGAGACCAATAGGGAAACATAATAAATAGGGAGTCTGTGAAAGATCCATTGACACACGAAGGTAGAAGTCAGGTGTGTATTAAATAGCATAGCTACTGAATTCGCAAAGACTCCTTCCTCTTTTAAGTTAAGTGAGGAACTCGCCCGAGGGAAAGGGACTGCGACCTTCAACTCCCAAGATATATCATATAATATAGCATGTTGCCCTGAAGAAGGATTGGAGTGATTTTCCTTCGGTCCATAAACGCAAGAATCGCGAGACGGCAGACATCGGCCGATGAGGCTAGTAGGGCCCTAGTCCTGTAACCGGGCAATGAGAATTCCTAACTGAGAAGTCACCACGAGCATAACAATCTTATTGGAACTTGAAAGAGAAGTGAATTTGTGAATGCCTAGCTGAACGTTCAAGATTGGATTCAGAAGCGGAGGCGACCGGAAGGGAGGCGAGCGAAGTGAGGCGTCCAGAATTTCATAGAGATAAACGGTTCAGCTCCCTTCTAAGCCTTTAGAGGATTAGAGGAATCATCGATGAAAGTGTTACTTACTTACTTACGAAGATCGACTGGATAACCTTCTACTGACAGAGTGGTGGGTGCTACTGTCTTATCTTATCCCTTCTTCTTTTACCCCCCTGGTCATTCAGTTCAGTCAAGTTCATATGCTTTCCAACGTGGGAGTAAAGGGAGTTGGTAGCATTCCCCCGGCTTTCCATTTCCAATAAGTCTGGGATAAACTAGAAGACTAACTCCTTCCCCTCCTAGGGCTTCAGCAAGGTGTCTATTCTGAGGCTTAGGAGAATGAAGCAGCCCCGGCTGTGAGTGAACTCCCCTCTACTTCCAGGCAATAGGACTAAACCTAAAGTCTCTTCTCTTCTCCGGTTCTAGCTTACGTTTGAGTTTCCTCTGACTACAAGGTAATTTCTCAGCTGGAGCAGAAGTGGACGAACAACACCTCCTTTCCTTGCATTAGCGCCCGCTTTTCCACATCCACTTCAGGGAGAGAGCAAGTATAAATCATAGCTTTAGGCTTTCGAGCCTTTCTTCCTAGGACAGAAGCCTTTACTTGAACTTGAGCGGTTGTCTGGAACTGATGCTACACCTTGGGGCTGCAGTCCCTTCTTCTTAGCACGGATGTCCCTCTTCAATCCCCTGCTCCTACCATTGAAACAGCTAGGGGCTAGTAAGTCCTGCCAATATCAGGGAAAGAATAGCCCCCGAGGGGCTTCCTTCTTTATCTAAGCGACTAATAGGCTTGGGTGGCCAGGGCACATGCTGTCGAGGTTACACGCCTGGTCCCGAAACCACATCTGGCAGATGCGATTCCTGGATGTATAGTTGGATGTGATTATCGGTGAAAGCATAGAAGGATCTCCTGTCAATAGTCACAGGGAATTACACTATATTAGGACCTGACCTGTAATAGGTGGTGTAAATGTCCTTATTTATTATAGGATGAAGATGATTCACTCACCAAGAAGACCGTCTACTCGAGCAGTAAGAGTTGATTCAATTGCCAACAGAAGACCGTCTGCGACAACAAGACCATCAGCAGCAGATGATTGAACAGCGGATGCGTTGAGGAGATCAGCCCTAATTGAAGACCCGATACTCTCAACCAAGAACTTCTATATATAACACCAACCGCGGAGCAGGAGCATGCGTTACACACGTCGTCAGCTAGCGGACGCAAGCGGAGTGGGACCTTCTCCGATAGTCTCTTTCATCATAATATTGAAAGCTTCCCCGCCCGATGCTTTGTTAATGTCAGAGTTGATATCAAGATGAAAGGGAAAGACAATAAGAAAGATTCAAGATAAAGACTAGAAGAAGGGGCTTTCTTAGAAGAATTCCCACTTGGACTGGTAGTGAGAACCCGATCTCCAGAAGCTAATTGGCAAGGTTCGACTTGACCGGAGCGGATCGCAACTCAAGCACAACTAGAGTTCACTCACCCACGTGCCCAATACTTGATGTGATGACTCTAGCCCCATGTCGGCTTCATTGACGAGTCATGATGCTGCGATATAGGATCAAAATCGACTTTCATTTCACTTAACTCATCAAAGCAAGGAGTGGCTACTAGATAGACAATTAGTTCCGAGACTAAGAGATTGGGCTATCGGCCGGTATCAGTTGAAGTCAACAAAGAAGGAAAGCCTTCCCCCAATCCAACATTTTCAGGTGAAAAGAAGATAGATGACTGAGAGTCACGGGATTTTGAAAGCGCCGCATCTAGCTCAGCAGCTTCTTCAAAAGAGATGACGGATACAGAGCGGTTACCACTTGTAGGCTCATTCACGAACTAGGCCATGAGTTTGCTTTAACGAGTGCACGAGCAGAAGCGGAGACAGAGGCGTCCCCCGATCTGAGATATTAGCGAGATTAGCTACACGCCACTTAACCTAAAGAAAGGTCGACCTGAGAAAGCCCTTTTTAAGCTGATAGGAGAACTTCACTTACTCAAGAAATTGAGTAGCGAGAACCCTTCCTACTCGAGAATAAGGTCAGGAAGTGAAGCGTTTTTTCAGTTTTTCTTTCAAAATCTAGTAAGTGTTATGCGGGGGTGGGGATTCAGACCGATGAGGGACGTAGGAATTGCCCTTAACTGTCCGGAAGGCTGAAATAGCTTTCTCGGGGGAGGTCGGGGTATTCAATCCCATGATACTCAAGGAGCAGGGCGTCGTATCCCAGGGGTTCTACTAATACATCGTATAGCGGCTTGAAGTTATACCAAAAATGGAATGGGACAGTCATTCGAAAATGAGAAAAGAAAAGAAGGGTGTCAAGACATCTATATGACCAAGATGGCCATCTCACGAATTGGATTCGAACCAATATCAAGCTACTTTCCTTTAGTAGATCTGTCATCCCCCTCATTATAGTCCTCCTAGAATCAATAGCATTTCGTCGGAATACATCCTGTCTTTTCACCTTAGTAGTCCTATGCATAGTCAGTACTATAGCCCCAATCATGGCTACTAATAAAATCAGACTAGGAACCAAAAACCAGACGGAATAGTAGGTATAAAGTAAATTGCCCAATGTTTCCAAATTAGTCCAACTTCGTACCTTTCCGGCATAAACCATATATCTCAGAGAGGTCGTATTTCTTTGGGTTGGTAGTAATGGAATGCTTTCATTATCTAAAATGAAGAACATTTCCCACCAAAAGATCAGTCCAATAATACCACTCACTGGTAAATAGCGCAATACTTCTTCGTGAATCTCCGCTATTTGAATATGGAACATCATAACAACGAATAGGAATGAAACAGCTATAGCTCCTATATAAACTACTGGGAAGATCATAGCGAAAAAGTCGAGACCTAACAAAAGAAGTAAACCTGAAGTGTTGCGAAAGACTGGGATGGGAAACAAAACGGAATGTACCGGATTTTTAGCACGTACAACCATCAAACCAGAGACCAAAGCAAGGCTCGACAAAACAGAAAGTATCATAGTACGTCGTCCTTCCCTGTTCTAGTGCTTGCATACCCATAAGGATACACTTATATACCCGAATTTCGCCGGATTGTAGGAATGATAACTGATCATTTGATCAGAAAACTAAGGGAGCCTGGGCATAAAGAAACTGGAAAAAGGTTTCTAAGCAAAGTTGCTGAGTATAGGTCTCGTGTGCTTGCTATAGAAAGTACATATACGAGTCACGAGTAAGAGGAAGTGGTAACGGTCGATGGATGTTCATATTTGAGTATTTGCTGACGGAATGCCTCACGTCAAGGTGACAGGATTCGAACCTATGGCCCTCTGTACCCAAAACAGATGCGCTGACCAGACTGCGCTACACCTCGTCTCACCACCCCGGAGCATATAGATCCACCCGATCGATGAACACTCAAACCGAACGCACCCATCCTTTTGGGCACAGGGACGCGAGAACCTAAGAAACAGCTTTTTTTCTTTTCTTTCTTTTCTTTTTCTTTTTTTCATTTTTTTAGATTTTATAGATTTTATATTTTATATATCTATTTTGAATATGCCTCCAGCAAGATAGGGCGACGCAAAAAAGCCGTATAGTGCAGGAGCGCTCACATTTTTTGGCTTACTCTTGCACTTGAATTTAAAAATCCGGCCTTTGGACCCTTGGCCCGCTTAGAAGTGGATTCGAACCACTGACACAAGGATTTTCAGTCCTTTGCTCTAACCAGCTGAGCTACCTGAACCACTTTCCTAAAAGATGTTTTCTTCATCGAATAGCGCCCTACCTTACCACTTTACTAGTAAAAAGCCCTTGTACTAAAAATCGAATAATAATGAATAATAAGAAAGAATAGAATCTATATATAGGCCTTTTCGCTTCTTCGTCAAGCTTTCGAGCAGCTCTTTCAACTGCCGCCTAATCCCCCGAGAGCCGCCCGCCCAGCCCCTGGACAGCCGGAGGGAGCTTGCTTATAGAAAGAAGATAGGCCGATCAAACAAAAAGAACGCGCAAAGGTCTCTCCGCTCCTAGTCACTAAGTAGTGCTATTCTGGGGGGCTGGACTCCACCAAGAGGTTCTTTCTCTCACGTCATTTCGCCCGCCCGTTTCACTTCTGTTCCGGAGGAAATGGGATTTGAACCCATGATACAATCTTCTTGTATGTCGATTTAGCAAACCAATGCCTTAAGCCACTCAGCCATACCTTCAAGTTGTTGATCGGAATGGAATTTGATGTGCCGGGTTTGGTTGGTTGCCCGAAGGGCTATCTGATCCGATCAACTGCGTAAGCCGTAGCGCGCTAGCGCGCGTACTATTCCGGGGACTCTATCCAGATCTATGGATCTCCCCAGCATCCAAGCGAGACTCCATCAAAATCTGCCACTCGTTGGGCGACGCCTTCTTTTCTACGAACACCCCACCACTGAATGATGAACTTTGCCAGTTTTCGCCTCCGACCCGAGAACACAGGGTCAAGCCAAGCCCTTACCCGCCTGAATGGAATTCATATCTCCTTCGTCTGGTCGAGAAGGGAGAAAGCCCGTGGAACTGGACTGTGACTCTTCTATTACATTATGGAGAAGTCCATTCTCGTCATGGTCGATCCGCGTCCTACCGTAGTGCCCGGAGAACCAGGCTTGCTTAGCTTACAGAGCTAGCTTACTAACGCGAATCGTTTTTGATTGATTGCACGAGCTAGCCAGCAAGCCAGCAAAGCCCCCGACGCTTAATCGCTTCATTTAGGCACCTACTGACACTAAAGCCGTTCCACTCGTGCTTCTCTAACGAGAATCACTTCGTTCCACTCTCCTAACAGGCCAGCAAGCCATTCCTAGCGGCTTAGCCCTTGTTAAAGGCTAAAGAGCGTACTGAACACTCACCCTTTCTCGCCAGCAAGCTAAGCTCCTAGTCCTCTTGGCCGGCTTACCTTTAACCTAACTCTCTAGTTTATAGCGGGAAAACACGACTTTTTTGATCAAAAAACAGAAGGCCATTGAAAAGCTCTTTTCTTGTGTTCTTGAGTACACGTTAGGATATTACTTCAGGGGCTATCCAAGCCATTGAGGAGCCTGCTCAAGCTGCTGAGGATGATGAATGATCCTAGAGGCTCTTCTTCCGTATGAGATCTTATAACCGGGAAGCGTAGGTAGAACTTGTGGAAGGAAGACACTGGCGAGTAGACCTGTGAGAGCCCCCCATCAAAGGTCGATATCTTACCTTTAAAAGCGGGTATAAGAATTGGAAGTCGGGATATCCCAATCTTCCAGCTCTCAAGCAGTTCAGAAGATTCATCCCTCATTCAATCCCCTTTGCTCCTGCTTTCATCTACCCCTATGTTTCTGCTTTCTTCGTCTATGCCTATGCCTCCAGGGATGGATCCAATTTCCTGTCCTTTTTTGGAATCGTTGATACATATGTTATGTTACGATGGCTTCGGATGAGAGAGGGTGGTCGTAGATCATAGTTCTGTAGCGAAGCTAGGCTGTTGAGTTTGAGCTATGAGTTCTGACCTGAGCTAGTCTTTCAGATTAGGCAGGGAATATGAGGGACAGTTCCTCACTACCGAAATTCCCTTACAGTTCTAGAAGGTAAGAGAAGCTAGGGCTTTTGAGTTCCAGTAATCAAGCCAAACTGGAGTTCTGGAGAGAAGACAGTGAACGGAGTTGGCGGTTCGAGGGCGGATGGGACCCAGAGTGAACAAGTAGCTTGGCTCAACCTTTGCTTTCCTTTGACAAGGCAGCTAAGGCTCCAGCTTCGCTTTCTACTTCGCTGCCTTTCTCTAACGAGACAAGTAAAGTACCTTAATTCACTTACAGCAAGATAAGGTATTCAAGCGGGTGAAAGTATAGAGCTACTAACCAGAGTCAGAAAAGTTGGTTGGCATTCAAGCAAGAGAGAAAGAAGTCCCGATCAGGCTACAAGTGGGACTAGAAGCGAGGGCCCCTATTCCGGTCAGCTTGTTAGAAAGGGAACTAGCACCCTAAAGACAGCTACTCTCGCTTTCTAACAGTAAACTAAACTGCCTTCCGGTCGCCTCACCAGCGCCTTCTCTCCCGCATCAAGTACTTCTTTTTATCTTACGTCTGCTTCGGTCTGTGCTTTGGAGTCTTCGTCCCTCTAGCCCGTAGTCTGTCTATGAGAGCGAGTTCATGTGCTTGCAGTTGTAGAACCATTCGCCTATCGTAAGGGTAAGGGCCATTGCCTTCAGTCGGTAAATAGATCGAGGGGAGGGGGAGTGAGGCTATCATACCAGATGGGCGATCATCTTCTTATGAAGTTATGGCGGGATATCAAGCAGATCTTTATTAAGCAGTGGTTCCAACTCTATCAAATACATGATCGGAGATAGGTCCGGCAATCGAAGAGACAAGCAATCATAGCAGGCACGAAGCACCAGAAAAGGGGTGGAGAACTTCTTTCGTCGAAAGTGCCAGAGGGGCCAACGCCTACCATATGGGAGATCGACCTGTGAGGCAAAGGTGCGGCAAAAAAAGGTCTGGTACCAGCCAAGGTGGAGAATTCCCCCATTTGCTTGCTTTCTATATTCTAATGATAGCCCGCCACCTCCCCGGTAGGGCATCTCCTCTTTGACTCCTCTGATCCTGTACCTAAGGACTATGCTTGACTTTTTCATTAACTTCCTCATATCACGTCTTACTGATATCTTATAGGTAATAGAGTCTCAAAGCAGGGTCCCCCCAATGACAGCCTTCTTGTCTACTCACTTTTGGTACTAGTACACCTTTGCGTGGTTTCTGTCTTCACTTTATGGCAATTCTCTCGATCTCTGATAAGTCAGCTAAAGGAAGCAAACTCTAATATAAGTTAGTAGCTTTCACATCCTTTTCTTATCTATGTTCTTACCTCAAGTTTCTTTCCTTAGGCAGGTTTCACACTAAAGTTGAGAAAAGGCATAAGTGATAGAAAAGAAGTGAAAAGAAAAAGAAGTGGCGCTATAGAGTCTGATTCCCTACAATAAATAGAAGTGGAGGGGTTGCTTGCTATTCCCATATCAATCGATGAAAGAGAACTAGGGAATGGTTAGAAGAAGCTATTTAGGTAACCTTTGCTTAGGCTGGCTATACTACTAGTGACTTAGATCTTGTGAGAAAGCAGAAAGTCGGGTGCCCGCAGCTACTTTAAATGTGAAAGGAGTGAAGTTAGCCTATCAGTAAGCACTCCTTCTACTCTTTAGAAATCCCCTGAAATAGAATGATGAAGTGATGGGTAAGCTCAAGTAATCCCTACCTTCCCTAGAGAACTGAGAAGAGATAGAAGTCAGATTAGCTCTCCAAAATGAGTAGAGAAGAAAGTCTAGCTTCCCAGGGAGTAAAGACGGGAAAGCCTTACCTCTTACGAGATAGAAAGAACCTCAGAGAACGGAAAGAGCCAAGGTCGTAAAGACAAAGGCAGAAAAGCCTAGGTATAGGTAGCGAAAGTCAAGGTACGAGACACAAAGGAGTTAGAAAATAATAGAACCTGTAACGGAAACAGAGTTTTAGCCGGCTCATTAGAGCAAGTGAAATATGCGTCAAATTGGCTTCTTTATAGGATTCTCGTCTGATTGAACAAGAGCGTATGCACCTTAAAAAAAGGGAAGATCGTATGATTGCACGAGATCGTATGCACCCCCTTTTCTCCTTTATTCCGGGCAATAGATAAGTAAGTAAGTGCCCCGCGTACTTTCCCTATCAATTTTCATGTACTAGTTTTTATTGTATAGAGAAGAAATCTCAGTTCGAAGGTAGGTAGCTTCCTTTCACAAGCCTGTTTTCACTTCCTTATAGAAAGTAGGCTGCTACCGAACTCATTAGCAAGCAAACGGCATCGCCCTATTTCAAGCAGCTCACTACTCACTAAAGTCTATGTGAGAAACCAAGCTATTTCACTCCTGTGGGATTCAAACCCACCGCATAGGCAGCTTTCGAATAGGCCTTGATTACACCGAGTAAGGATGCGAAAGCAACTGACTAAATATAGTCTGGAGCTGGACACCATCTTAAGTAATAGAACTCCCAGTTGTGTTACACGAACCTTTCTTTCTCTTCTGAGTTCTCTTAGATGGGAAATGAAAACGATTAGCCCCACACGAGGTTTGTGAATTAGTGTACGTAGTGCAATCAATGCTCTGGTTCCTAGGGCCGCACCGGCAAGAGAAAGAAAAAGAATGAACGGTAGAACGCGAGGATATAATGCTTTCGGCTGTTCGCCCTTTGGGTGAATAGCGGCATTCCTTACAGGGAATGGTCCCTTAAAGTCTAACCGACCTTCTTGGTCAATAGAGGACTCAGTTCATTTAGTAGCAAGGTTCCCGGGACGGCTTTCTGTAACACGGGTAAATTCAAATGGAAAATTGACGGATTTCGGCTGTTATGCTATTGTTTATTTGTCACATTCCATACCTTTCCAGTGTGATCTACTACATTTCGTTATTGTAGACCTTCGTTCGCGCTGACCCTTCCGTAGCAGGTTTTTTCGGACGTTTTCTAGGATCAGAAGGAACCGCTATAATGACCACTACGTGTGTTTCATTCTCTTCGATCTTATCTTTGATTGCTTTTTAAAACGTCTTTTTAACTGAACTACAATGGTCTGATTCTTTTGAAGAAGATATGTAGGCAATTCGGCGTATACGCGGATGCGACCCCATCCACTCCCTCCATCCATGGATAAGGATAAAACAGCATCTTTCACTGTTTCGTTGGAAAAACGCAAATCTCATATTGACTTTCTTTCGGCCTACGCTAAGGGTACTTTAAATATTTTGAGATCTTTTCTTTTTCTTTTTATTTTTATTTTTTTTCTTTATAAAGGCCCCAGAACGCTAAAAGGTGAGGGAACCTGAGTTCTCTTTCTAAAAAAGAAAAGAAAAAGAAGTGACTATAAGGAACCAACGATTCTCGATTCTTAAACAACCTATCTTCTCCACACTGAATCAGCATTTGATAGATTATCCAACCCCGAGCAATCTTAGTTATTGGTGGGGGTTCGGTCCGTTAGCTGGTATTTGTTTAGTCATTCAGATAGTGACTGGCGTTTTTTTAGCTATGCATTACACACCTCATGTGGATCTAGCTTTCAACAGCGTAGAACATATTATGAGAGATGTTGAAGGGGGCTGGTTGCTCCGTTATATGCATGCTAATGGGGCAAGTATGTTTCTCATTGTGGTTTACCTTCATCTTTTTCGTGGTCTATATCATGCGAGTTATAGCAGTCCTAGGGAATTTGTTCGGTGTATCGGAGTTGTAATCTTACTATTAATGATTGTAACAGCTTTTATAGGATACGTACCACCTTGGGGTCAGATGAGCTTTTGGGGGGCTACAGTCATTACAAGCTTAGCTAGCGCTATACCTGTAGTAGGAGATACCATAGTGACTTGGCTTTGGGGTGGTTTCTCCGTGGACAATGCCACCTTAAATCGTTTTTTTAGTCTTCATCATTTACTCCCCTTTCTTTTAGTAGGCGCCAGTCTTCTTCATCTGGCCGCATTGCATCAATATGGATCAAATAATCCATTGGGGGTACATTCAGAGATGGATAAAATTGCTTCTTACCCTTATTTTTATGTAAAGGATCTAGTAGGTTGGGTAGCTTTTGCTATCTTTTCTTCCATTTTTATTTTTTATGCTCCTAATGTTTTGGGGCATCCCGACAATTATATACCTGCTAATCCGATGCCCACCCCGCCTCATATTGTACCGGAATGGTATTTCCTACCGATCCATGCCATTCTTCGTAGTATACCTGACAAAGCGGGAGGTGTAGCCGCAATAGCACCAGTTTTTATATGTCTGTTGGCTTTACCTTTTTTTAAAAGTATGTATGTACGTAGTTCAAGTTTTCGCCCGATTCACCAAGGAATCTTTTGGTTGCTTTTGGCGGATCGCTTACTACTAGGTTGGATCGGATGTCAACCTGTGGAGGCACCATTTGTGACTATTGGACAAATTTCTCCTTTTGTTTTCTTCTTGTTCTTTGCCATAACGCCCATTCTGGGACGAGTTGGAAGAGGAATTCCTAATTCTTACACAGATGAGACTGCCTGAAAAGTGATCAATTCTGACACCCATCATTTCCGAGTGAGTATTACACCAAGAATTGACAAGCCTTTAGTTGTACGAGTTGTACGTTTTCTATTTCTTACGTGACTTTGATGAAAGAAAGCATTCCGGGAACAGGAATAAGAGTAAAGGCCTTCCTTGTCATTGTAGTAGGCTTGTTTGCAAGAGAGAAGAAGCAGCTTCAACGATGCAATCAGACCTGTGAGAGTAAGCATGAGAAGCCAGTCTGTCTGCAATTGAGTTGCCTTGTCTATAGATGTGAGAAACCATCATGCCAGAAGACAATAAGCCGATGCATTCTCTGATCAAGTAAAGCACATGCCAAGGGGTGGATATAAGACCAAGGATGGAGTCCACCATAACTTTGGAATAAGATTCGATGTCATTCACTTGGATGCCCTTATCAGAACATAGTTTGAACCCATCTCTGAGAGCTCTAGTCTCAGCCATCATGTTAGTACCATTGTGATAGAATGAATAAAAGAAAATTGACCTTAACTCTTTCTCAGGATACCACCACCTGCACTCTCTCCCATAGTAGCTGATCCATCTATGTTGAGTTTGGTACATTTTTTTTTTGGGGGGGGATTTGATCCATATCCCGCTTTTCTTTCCCTTCGGGCTCCTTATTCCGAGGCTATTCTTTCTCACGGCTCCTCTTATACTTTCCAACCAACCCTGTTGACTCGGAGTATTCAACCCCCCCATTCGCCTAGCCATCAGATTCCTCCGCTGCCATCTTCGCTTTTGGCTCCTTGTCATTTGATCCGGGGGAATCAACCTCGAAGAAGGGAGCCTAGGAGCGTAGTTTGGCCTGTGTTCCAAATTCAATGCTAAAATTCCAGCTTCAAGCGTTCTGCAGCTCATAATCATATTATGGAAAATGAGGCGTGGGAAAACGGCACCGATTCTGTCCAATAACACAAAAAACTTCTTTTTAAGTCCTTCGGCCTTCGCAAACAAACAGCCCGGCCAACCCAAGTAATCCCCCATAACATCAATCAGTACCGCAAAAGGCTCAAAATCTAAGTCTCCAGCAGCTGCGGAGCGGGGGATAAAGGAACAGCAGGATTACAACATTGCACAGGATCAATCAGAATGCGGGAGCGCAGAGCCTTTAAGAGATAGGGGGTGCGGGAGCATAATACTAAAGACTCAAGATTCCCCCCGGTTTTTCATGCAGATTTGACCACGGTGTGCACCCCCCTTAACTTAACCCCTATTATGTAAGGGGGACCTTCGGCGGGATAAAAGAGAGTGCGGGAAAAGCAGCTACAGATACAGGACAAAAGAAGGAGTGGCGCACTTAAAGAGTAAAAAAGTACATCGTAGCGCAAAAGAGCATCCCGCAGAAAGAGGATCCCGCAGAATCTACTTTTCTGTCTAGCTGAAAAATGGAATGCAATAGTCTAAGATGTTTAATAGCTCCAACAAGCGCGAAAGCCGTTGCTTCTTGCTTTCGAGCCCAAGCCTACGTTTGCTTAGTAAGGTTGCTTCTTTTTATATCTCCTCAAAAAAGTAAAGGCGCGTTAGCGCTTTTTTATTGATTTTATTTTTCAATAAGGGGCGGAGCTTGAAGAAGCGAGTCTATCAGAGAAAAAAGTGCTAGTTGTAGCGCGCTAGCGCGCATTTGACTAAAAACATGGAAAGTCAAGGCTCTGGGCAACGAGTGGGAGGGAGCCTTGACTTGAAGCATTGTACAAGTGCTTAAGGCTCCTTCGGGCCATGGGCACAACTATCATATAAGGCAAGGCTTGGAAGCAAGCTACCAGCGCCTATCGGCGGGAACTGGGCTTGTCTTGGTTAGTAGTGCCCGCCCATTCTGTCTCGCCCGCCCCGACCCATGAATTCTTCAGAGCGGGCCGGCAGGCCGGGCGTACGGGAACCGTCGAAGAAGTGCCTCAACGCGCCGCAGCCACTACTTCTCCTCCTTTTATGCAATTATGAACTACACTTCACTTTCTCGATTCCAAGGCAACTTATCCTTTTGGAGCTGACGTAACAAACTACGCGATCCCCCCAATGAAGCCAACAAAAATCCGATCCGAATAAAGAAAATAAAAGGCAGTTTCATTATGGTAGTATACCAGCCACCTGTTCTGGAACTGGAAGTTCCAATCGGAGCATATAGATCCGTAAATGGATTTGTATGTATAGCCACTTCAGTCGTGTTTGTCGTTTCTTGAAAGTATCTTTTTTCCGGGAACATGGTCAACCAGAAATTCTTATGTTCGCGATTCTTCATCCACCGATGCAGAAAATGCTCCAGTTTTCCATTCTCATATGAGGCCGGAAAGTTTATTGGCAACAGGTCGACACGAAGTGATTCATCATCCTCAAACATGAGCCGATCATTGGTTAGGGATGGTTTATAGATCAGAAAATTCCCACAAATTGAATGAAAAGTGGGTCCATGTAAATAATCGAGACCTTGCAAACAACAACGCTCCTTCCCCATATGGAGTTCGGAACCCAAAGGCAATCGTTGAGTGAACTGTATCTTCTTTGTGTTAGTTAACCTAAGCCGCACCCTTACTGCTGGGATGGGGCTCGGCCCCCGAACCGTACGTGGGACGAGTTTCTGCCTCATACAGCTCGGGCCGAAACCCGGGGGAAGTTTAGGAGAGATGGAGAGAGCCAGCAGCTGACAGTCGGGGCGGGGATAAGCTTCCTTCTTCACAAGCTTATCCCTCCCAAAAAACCTACCCGAGAGCGCTTCCCTTTTTTCTATTCCATCTCATTCCATTCCGGGACAGGCGGCTAATACTAATCTAATAAATGAAGTAGTCGTCGTCTGACCAATCGGCTCGGGCACCAGACCGGCCGTGCCCGCCCATTTTGTCTCGCCCTAAATGGAATCCCTTAGTTACGCTGCGCCCCGGCCCGAGTCCCCACGTCCGCTTTTCTCCGCCCGAAACCCAAAAAGTTGGCTTTGCCAACACAACATTAGGGCCGTTCCCTTCATCCTATGCTGACCCCGGCCCGGGCTGGCTTTTTGGGAAGCCCGTCCCCACCGTGCTCACGGCCCGGCTGGCCTGCCAGCGGTAGTGGGAATTATCCCGTTCCCTGTTCAAAGACTTGGTTGGATGCGGGATCTACTCCACGAGGAGCGGTACGGACGTAGATGATATCATCACGACCTCTCTTTTCGTACCGCTAGGGATGCTTAACGCCACTTCGCCAACTGGCGTTACCTGCGCTTTCGTGTCTCTCAGTGTGGTCAGCACTGGGTGTTTTCCGAGCAGCGAGGCTTACACCCATTCGCATTAGTTCATCCAAAGTTCCTTACCCTTATGCACGAATTATTGAAGAAGCCATCTTCCTATCAAGGTTAAGGAGTCAACTGAGCATCTCAGCGGCGGGATTGAATACCCGGATCGAATCAGAGTTCACGCCGCCCGCCCTGAACAAATAGGAGGCGTGGGCCACAGGTCGCACATAAGCCGCCGGGTCGCACGACAGAAGAACACCCAATATAAAGATGCACACTCCTCCATGTGAAATATTCATCTTCATTGGAGCTTTTTTGTAGTAGTCGTGACCAACAGCCATCAGCTGTCGGCTCGTTGGTAAGGTGAGAGCTTCAAGCCCGATTTCTGGTGGCGTACTCCCCACACAAGCAGCACCCGACGAAGGGGGGACGGGTAAAGCTACAGGCCCAAAAACTTCGACCCTTCTTTCTAAATGGGGGTGCCCGGGGCACCTCATCTTGTCATTTCGTCCTTGCTCATTCCCGTTAGGCCGAAGTCTTTGGCCTTTCCTTCTCCGCGCCCGCTCACGCTTCGCTGACCTATCTCGTGGTAAAGAGAAAAAAGTACGAAAGAATAGTAAACGGAGCACACCGCAGAAAGATTCTAAATATGAGAAATCCCCCTTTTTTTCGATAAGAAGGAAATGAAGAACAGGAACGAAACGAAATAAGGCCTTTCTAGCTCTAGTTTCGGATGAGCTTCTCCCAAGGATGCCTGGTAATAGAATAGGTTGGCTCGCTATAATGAAGACTCCGCTTTTTGCTCCGTCCGCGGAGCGTATGAATTTCCTGGAATGTAGATAGACCAAAAGAGAGACTGAAGGGATAAGAATAGGAATTATAGTACCATTAGAAGAAGGGGCACCTGTGGAAACATCTCTACTGACGAACCATTTCAATAGTACGGGTGCTGCCGTGCCACGAGGCACGACCATGGAAGTAATGAAAAAGAAAAAGTTATGTAGTTGGACCATCTTTTCTATCCGTTCGAGTTTTGCTTCTATAGAGAAGATGAGACGCTCAAAATGAAAGTGTTCGCAACGCATACCGAAAGGGTACCAATGAAGCCGACCATTAATGACTAGTTCGAAGACCAAGAGCGCAAAAAGAATATCATATTAAGTTAAGGGAGAGGTAATCCCAACTTCACGCGGAACAGTTCATCGGCGAAGTGTATATAAGAATTTTTATAAGTGATTAGCATACCAGAGTGACGCAAGGCTCTAAGCTCGTACCTTATAAGTAAGCTCTTTATGCTCTCTCCGCTCGCTCCTTTTCGTAGCGTAGATCTTTCTTCTCTTAAGATAAGAGATTTTGAGAAGAGTGAGTGCGCTTTCGAAAGTTTCGACTTTTCGATCTTTCTTCCCTTAGCGCACAAGCACTAAGCAAGTAAACTACCTTTTTTCTTCTCTTTCGTCCCTTTTTTCTTGAAAAAGAATCCAGATATCTCCGATAAACTACACTAAAGGGAACTGTTAAGTACAGACGATCCCTAGAAATGATAGTAAACCTGGGGCCTTCGAAATACCAAATCCCAGATTAAGTCCAAAAGGCCTACACTTTAACTAGGAACAGAAAGGTCCGCGAAATCACCGTGTTGCTCGATCAGTGAAACCAGAGTGATGGTCTTCTGGGACGATACATTCGTAATGGATCCATCATATACGTTATTTTAGATGGTTCTAATTGTGGGCGATAGTCTTCAACTAGGGGGATCCGGAGTTTCCGATATACTAGTTTGCCCAGTAATGTTGTGGCTGCAATGCGTAGGCCGTCGTTCTCTGATCCATTCTTTAGGTGAGAGGAAACCTTCTCTTTCAAAATGAATGGAAGGTAAAAAGGAACTGCCTGTAGAATAGACATGCTATTTTGATGTGATGTAAGAATCGATTATAACTTAATATACTATATTAAGTGACTTACTCCCCAAAAGCATGCTATGCTCAAAGGGAGAAGCCGGTCCGTCCGATTTAAGTTGAAGTCAATTCACGGGGAAGAAAGAGCTGGCGATCTTCACTCGTCCATCACTCCCACTTGAAGTTAAGGGGTAGTAGGAGCATGAGATGAGGGCTCACACAGATACGAATGTTGTCAAAGCTACTAAGGAAGAAAAAACCCCAGGAATTTAGTTCTTATTCTTATGGGGAAGAGTGAACACTATGACTGGTAGGGCCCCCTCCTTATTTGAGTTCGCACCTGAGAATCGTATCATCAAAAAGAAATTGACTGGACTTGAGAGCATTCTCATTGAGTAGGTATGATTGCCAATAACTTGACTTTGATTTCACTCTGACTTGCCCAAATCTATGAATTGCGTCATATAAGGATCAAGATAGATTACTTTTGTCATATTGATCATCAGTCAAAGGGGCGGGTTAGGCGAGAGTAGGCAACTAGCCCATCCTTGCTAGAACAATTGACTACCAGACTTGTATACAAGAATCAAAGAGACAGGGGCTCTATCGATGAGAGCTTAGGTGAAGGCTCGAATAGCTTAGTTGTTAGTTGAAAGACTCTGTATGGGATGTTCTTTCTATAGAGTGATAAACGGAGGGATCTTGCTTTCTAAAAGCCATAGTCAGGCAGAAGGCAGTGTGCAGTCAGCCAGTAGATGACGCCAGAGAGGGATTTGTCAAAGCACGGATAGGAGCTCTACCACGATAGGATCTCTCTCATTGAGAAAGCGCTATCAAAGCCGCTGTCCCAATAGCTTCGTTCAGGAGCGAACAACCACTCAATTTCTTGTGAAATGGAGGAGCGGAAGGGGCAAAGTCAACGACTGAGGCCAGAAGGTATGTGAAAGTAGAAGCCAGGGACAGAGAGAGCGGAGGAGAGGACTGATTGAATGAATGTCATTTCACGCTGATAGGAATGGGGGTTATCCCTGTATATTCTATTGATCCTCACTTCTTGTAAAGAGGAGCAGCTTCCTAATCGACATCGGTCAGCACCTTGCCCCCCTTCCATGACAGAACTAGAGAGCCGGTCTTTTTCCCGCGCTGACAGAGAAGGAAGGGAAGGTAGCAGCAAGCCTTACGTTAAGCAAGAAGGAACAAGAAGTCTCATATGTGCGATTACCAATTCCATTTCATTAATAAAGAGGCAATGCACTAGTTGGAAGTGAAGTAGGGTCGGTAGATATATATATATATAGGCTTCCCTTTTAAAAAGTACCCTCTCGTAGGCCTCTCTTTCTGTGACAAAGAGGCATTCCAATAACAGAAGTGAAGCTGTAGCAGCACCTCTATTAGTTATAAGGTTAATACCTTTGACATTCTATCGTCAATTTTTAATCGAAGATATTGCATTCTTTGCCTTAATGATGGACTTTCTGATCTTACTTGCATTCCTTCATTGATGTGATGTAATCTCGGTTGAAGATGAATCATGTGCGGCATAACTCATTCAATTAGCTGCCGCTTTCCTTCAATTCCACTATAGGAAGTGATGTACCCGGGCTAGGCTAGTGAATCGGGCTTGCTTCTCTCCCTTGTAGGGTGCGTGGTGATATTGTGGGTTGTTGACCCTGGAAACTAGGAAATAGAAAGGTTACAGCCAACGATCAGAACGGCAATGAGAGACGGCAAAATACGCCCATCCAGATAAAAGGGTCAAAAATTCCATGTGGCGGGAAAACCTCTCGGAAAAGCTAATGAAAAAAGCCATGGGGAACATAAAAATGACACCGGTCAGATAGAAGGAGACATGCTTCGTCACTGGAGTTCTGTGTTAGGAAACCTAGTTCGGAAACTTGCTATCTTCGGAATCACCCATCCCGGGTTACCTAGCAGACACAGCAAAGAACCACGCTAATCGAGACACCCTACACCGTAGTAGTATACCTTAAGCCAGCAGCGAAAAACCAGATCAGAGACAGCCCTACCGAGAATTCGTCTCAATTAGGCGCTTGTAGGAGGCTAGGGGGGCCAGCCGTCAAGTAGAAAGGAGAGATGAGGGCACATAAGTTTACCAAAAGACAGTCGGCTTATACGATTTGTAAACTAGTACCTGAAACTTACAATCTCGAGCTCTAGGGCTTACTGCTTAACTTAATAAATACTACTAGCAGGCTTACTCCTAGTACCTGTGGCAGTTTACTATAGCACCAGCCCCGGGACTTCCTTACTTTATTAAATTCTTCTTCTGCCCTTCCTGACCTGGAATGACTTGCTTAGCTAGTTTCCTTGCTCGCGGGGTTAGACTGATAGAGGGATTAGCTGGTTGTTAACCAAGGGAAAAAAGAAAAAGAAAACCACTACTCACCAGTTTTCTTTTTCTCAACAAAAAATGCAATGCAAATCATGATCAATGAACTTCTTAATGTCGTGGAACCCGGATGGCAAGAGGCTTCAGCAAGAATGGAGAGTAGCGTGTAGTTCAATGAAGTGAAGTGTACCGTCACCAGAAATATCATAAGAGAAGAAAGCAACTTCACCGAAAGGGCAGGTCTTTCTTTTTATTACTGATCTTATCAAGTAATGCTTCGATAAGCCACCGCCCAATAGAGCTTAGCCATGTGTAGATCGAAAAGGTCTCGCGAAGCCGGTCACCGGTAGGTCTAAGAACGGATTGAAAGCTTGATAAGCTGCAAACAATCCATTCTTTCAGTAGGGGGATCCTCGTTCACATGCTTAACAAATGCAAGTAGAATCTTCGAACTTCAATCAAAATGGGGCTGTCATCCATCTAAGGAGAAAACGGAGGATTGAAGGGGACGTGTAAGCATGAAGGCGGGTCAATCTTGGTAGTGAATAGGTCAGCAGTTGGAGAGGAGAATCTTTCTATAGATAGAAGCAAGCGGGTACAAGATCGAAAAGATCTTTTTCACAAATTCCCTTTTATTTCTTGGTCGAACCAAGCCAACTATTTCCGACAAGTCTTTCCTCATTTTTAGAGCAAGAAGCGGAACTACAAGAAAACTTTCTTTTGATTATGTTAGACCACGTTCTTAGCCCACTTGAGCAATTTTCCATTCTCCCATTGATTCCTATGAAGATAGGAAACTTGTATTTCTCATTCACAAATTCATCTTTGTTTATGCTGCTAACTCTCAGTTTGGTCCTACTTCTGATTCATTTTGTTACTAAAAAAGGAGGAGGAAACTTAGTACCAAATGCTTGGCAATCCTTGGTAGAGCTTATTTATGATTTATCACAAATCCTCTTAATGGAGGTATCGAGGAGCAATCCTGGCCAGATTGCTTCTTCTTCTCCGGCTGGTTTGGGGGATGGGGAAGCCCCAAATCGTAAAAAGAATCGTATTGCCTGCGACTCGCAGGGAAACCCAATCGATCTCAACGCCCCCCCCGCTCCTGAGCTGCCGGGTAATGGGGCAGCTGTACCCCAGGAGCCTTATTTGGAGACTCTTCCCCGGGGGGAGGGAGGGCTGAGCCGCGCCGAACGGGCCAGGCAGGCTGAGGCCCTCGATTATATTCGTAATTGGAGACCAAAGAAGCCTCGTACTGTCCTCGAAGAAGGGAACAGTTCGGGCTCAAGGGACCCCTTTTTATTATATGCAGAGTATAGGAAGAAGATTATTCAATTTATAGCCGATGATGTATCGGGTATCCTAGGTAAACATATTGATGAAAAAACCATCAATTCCATTCTTAAGCATAGAATCCCGAAAAACGGGAAGGATCTCGGACCACTGACCCCATTTTACAAAAGAGATGGGTTAGGCGTCGATCATGAACTAATCCGCTATATCCTCCAGGAGTTAAAAGCGCGGGGTTACCCGTCCGTAGATGGGAATCCTGACTCTTAGGAGTTCTAACATTTGAATTGTTATTACATTCTACGTTCCCGAAACGGATTCTATCAAATATTTCACATTTTCTATGATCATCTCTATTTCAGGTATTCGGGGAATCCTCCTTAATAGACGAAATATTCCTATTATGTCAATGCCAATTGAATCAATGTTATTAGCTGTGAATTCGAACTTTTTGGTATTTTCCGTTTCTTCGGATGATATGATGGGTCAATCATTTGCTTCATTGGTTTCAACGGTGGCAGCTGCGGAATCTGCTATTGGGTTAGCCATTTTCGTTATTACTTTCCGAGTCCGAGGGACTATTGCTGTAGAATCTATTAATAGCATTCAAGGTTAAACATGACTCCTAGAGAGTTACCAAAATACGAAGTTCTCTTTTCGTTCTCTTCTTTCTTTTTTCTTTTTACTTGGTTGGCAGGGGCAGGGCCCTTCTCGCTGGGCGAGCGCATCCGATTCTAAAGTCCTTTCCTAAACCGCTTCCCGTTCAGTTGCTGAAAGATAGAGAAGGCTTTCTAAATGAGATTGAGTTCCACGAATATGCAGGCTAGAAAGATGCTATTTGCTGCTATTCTATCTATTTGTGCATCAAGTTCGAAGAAGATCTCAATCTATAATGAAGAAATGATAGTAGCTCGTTGTTTTATAGGCTTTATCATATTCAGTCGGAAGAGTTTAGGTAAGACTTTCAAAGCGACTCTCGACGGGAGAATCCAGGCTATTCAGGAAGAATCACAGCAATTCCTCAATCCTAACGAAGTAGTTCCTCCGGAATCCAATGAACAACAACGATTACTTAGGATCAGCTTGCGAATTTGTGGCACCGTAGTAGAATCATTACCAATGGCACGCAGTGCGCCTAAGTGCGAAAAGACAGTGCAAGCTTTGTTATGCCGAAACCTAAATGTTAAGTCAGCAACACTTCCAAATGCCACTTCTTCCCGTCGCATCCGTCTTCAGGACGATCTAGTCACAGGTTTTCATTTCTCAGTGAGTGAAAGATTTGTACCCGGGTCTACGTTGAAAGCTTCTATAGTAGAACTCATTCGGGAGGGCTTGGTGGTCTTAAGAAGGGTTCGGGTGGGGGCTGAATAAAGAAGACAAATAGAATAGAATTCATGTTCATGCTAAGAGAAGAGCGGATCCAATACCAAGACGACTTCTTTCCCAAGAAGTGCAGCAAGTACTTTAGTAATTTGGGGATTTCATGCCCCACGAGTGAGTTGCCAAGTGCCCCCTAGGAGGCCAGTCTACCACAAGATCAAGTTGGAGCCTGGAGCCAAAGCCCCTTAACTTACTTCCAAAGCCCCTTAACTTACTTCCAAAGCCCCTTAACTTACTTAGAGTGGGGCTGGGTTTAGCAGATGGCCCCCCAACTAGCATCTATTAGTTAAGGGGCTTGGTTGAACTCAGGAAAGAATTTAAGGAAGTCATTTTTTCCTATTTCTATTCCAGCCTCCAAGGCTCTTTTTCCCTATCTTGCTGGGAAAAGGTTGGGGAGCCCTTGTTTTATTCCAGAAAAGCGGGAGCCTTGGGCATTGATTATCGGGCGCTCAACAAGGTAACCTAACCATCAAGAACAAGCATCCACTTTGATTGCAGACGCATATCCTTTCCCGTTCGCGTCTTTTGTCTAAACTGGAATCTGTGGTGAAAGATTAAAAGATTTTCAGGTATCATCCTTTCTTCACTCGCCCATTATAGACAAGACTGGGA
This sequence comes from Ambrosia x helenae, assembly GCA_030844895.1. Lineage (NCBI taxonomy): Eukaryota > Viridiplantae > Streptophyta > Magnoliopsida > Asterales > Asteraceae > Ambrosia > Ambrosia x helenae. Next base: position 22,409 of record JAUTDX010007227.1, on the reverse strand, counting down.
AAGATTGGTCGTCTAAGGAAGGAATACCAACTATTGATTTTAGAGCTCCCGTCTTATTTTATTCAATTTTTTTTAGATGAATTTGACCGAGCTTTCGAAGAACAGTTTCCAAAAATGCCACACGCTCGTTATGATTATGAAATTTACGTTCCTCTTGGGATTGGAAAACGGAAGGAATTTCATGTACCCAAATGGGAGGAGTTATTGAATGGACTAGGTCTTGTTGGAAAGGTTATGTGTTTAGTCCCGACCCAGTTACTTGTATTGGGGCTTTCATATCTGTGGACGATAATGGCTTTATTCAGATTATTGAAACCGGTTCTTTGGAATAGTTGTTTTTGATAAGGGCTTAGTTACATTTTTTGTTCAAATATGCATATCTTTATACCTACTTTTCGACCTAAGACCTTACCTTAATCACCGGAAAACCCTTTTTTATTTCAAGCTCAGTGGTAGAGCGGTCGGCTGGTAACTGACTAGTCGGGCGTAGGTTCGAATCCTACTTGAAAAGCTTCCCTGGACTTTTTTTACTCTCTGCTTACTCCAGCCGTAAGTAAACTCGTAGAATGGGATGTCATCCACTGACTCCTAATTGCGAGAAGAGAATTTCCCTCCTAAGTCATCGAAAAAGAGGAGGCCTAGCTATGAAAAGGCTCCACGGATGACTGGGGCTTAGGGCAAAAGAAAAGGAAGATCGTCTTGACTCTCTTAACTATGGGAAAATCGTTAGAATGTAAACGAAACACATGCTTCACTCTCGCTTTCAGTATTTTGACAAGAGGGGCCGAGTTGATTGAGTTGTCCTCTCAAAAGAAGAGACTGGCTAGAGATCTCTTTATCAAAATCTTTGGAACAAATGGTTGCCCATGAATCTAGGTACCAATTAGGATCATAATATTATAGCTAGGAAAGATGCATTGCAGCAAAGGACCAGGGGAGCTTTAAAACACCTGGATATGAGCGATCAGATCGATACTACCATTTTATAACTTACCCATCTTTTCCCACCAACCTGTGTTATCTAGCGCGGTCTTGCTAAAGCAAGACCTCCCTCTCGACACGAGAAAGCTCAAAGCAGTCTAGCTAAGCCAAGTAAAGCTGTGCCAGATACGGATGAAATCGTTGGTGATTCTATTTCTTTATTCCGGATTCCGGATTACATCATCGAATAAGGCCTTTGCCTTCTTTTCACCGGGGATGTCTCGGTCAATTTTTTATTCCTGAGAAAATGCACTTTTAAGTATTTTTGCAGACACGTCTTTCACTATTATATCCAAGTATTCGACGGAATACTTACTTTCCAGACTTTCAATAACTTCCTGTAGCCGGTAAGGAGCGAGAGGGCGCCTGTGCACCTCCTATTAATAAGATCGCCAAATTGGTTTTCACGAGTAGTCACCAAATTACTCAGCCAGTCGGAATCGTATTCTATGTGTTTTTCTTGCTTCTTCCCAAACTGCATCTTGGCTAAGCTCTAATGGGGTTTGACCTTTGGCCTGTTCAAGTGCGTCTCCTCTGCTTCCCCCACGAAAAGCGCCGGTGATCACTATGCTCTCGCCTTTTCTTTCTGCTTTCTTTCCTTACCTTGTGTGGGATTATGGGTTACTTTTCTGTTAGAAGGTGATGACTCAGGATCTTCCTTATGGATAAGATCTATAGATGCTTGCGCTGCGGGATCACGCGGGAGGGTGAGACTCTCTTATTAGCTACTAACTTGACAGATTCCTAGTCGAAGCGGGCTAAGCTGCTATAAAGAGCGAGAACCAGCTAAGTTGAAGATGATGGGAATTTTCCAATTCGATTGGGTACTTATCGCGGACCCTGGGGAATCTTCGTATTCTGTCTACATCATCTGTATATCTAGTAAAGGATTGAAAAACTGGGGTCTACCCTTCTCCCCTACGTACTGATTGAAGAGGAGGGGTTTGAGTGGACTATCTTACGGGAATGGGTTAAGAGCTGGTTACGGCCAGTACTATGGAACAAAACCGTCGAAAACAGTCTTTCTAAAATAGACCAGATATGCCGAATCTGAGCTGAGAGATGCTAGGTCTCGTCTAAGCCCTTTTCGCGTCTCCGCATGTGGAAAGTTCCAGTTTTTCTTCCAGATCTATCAAGCCTCATACAGATCTTATTAAAATATGAGGTAAACGACATCACATACGGTATTCTTGCTTATCCAAAGCCGTTCAGTGGTGAATCGGTGGATCAGAGATGCCTTCCGTCGATCGACTGTAGTCGAGAAAAACATAGGAATGCTGTGGTGGATGTCTAGCTGCAATCTTTGGTTTTGTCTGGCCTCGACTAGAAAGTCTCAAATCACTACGAAGGATAAAGTAGGTAATGCAATTCGCACTCGAATTGGCAAAGTTGTGGGTATCGCACCCTGGATAAAAGAAAGTTCGGAAGGTTCATCAATTCGATCCACCGGTCGAGCGTAATTGTCTTCTATTTAATATTCCAAACTATCTCACCGGCCTTTCATCCCTACCCTATCGTAGGAAATTGCGTATGAAAAGGAGTCTAATTTGTTTGGGGTGAACTTACTGTTCCCGGCTTTACCTCATAGAGGTAGAAAGGCTGATTTTGAGTACAAAGTCGAGGTAAACGGCTTCCACTCGGTTAGCTTCCTCTGCTTCCGGTGGTGTGGGACTGATGCAAGTGCTTTTGGGTTTTCAATCACGTGTTTTGTAGTCCCGAGTGGGGACAGTGTTTTTATTCATTATAAAGTTTCCTCCTATTCATATCTTCTATGTCTTAAGCATAGTTTCGTAAGCTCTGAATTCCTCTAGTTAGCGTATAAGATCTTCTTCTATTCTACGACCTCCGAATAGGTAAGAGAAGGAATTCGGTTCACGAAGGGTAAAATCATCACAAATTCTTTTTCCCTGAGACTCCTCTCTCTGTCTTCTTACCTTTAGTCTTCGATTTCAGTCATTGAATTCTGGGTTTTGAGACCTAATTTTTGCTTGATAGCCCACTGCCTTTGCTTTCCCCTTATGAAATGGTAGAAAGTAAAGTTCCATTATTGGACTAAGAAAGAGATTATTACCTTAAGGCCTTTCATTAGAGTAAGAGGTGCCTAGCGCTCTTTGCAAAAACCGCTGTTGGAGATAGGAATGAAGCCTATTTCCCGATCAATAGGATTGGAAGAGAAAGATGTCGATTCAGAAGGCTACTTAATTCTTTCGAGTAAGCAAGCGCATTAAAGCCCCTTTTCAACTACCTCAAGTAGGGTGATGATAGCCGAGACCCATGGTAATCGTCTTTTTTAGCTTTTATAGAGGCATTGTAGAATAAATCTCGATAAGAGGTCTATCATGCTTATTCGGAAAACGTAAGGAAAGTCTTCAAAACCTTCCTCATTGCAGGAACCAGAGCAACCACTGGTAAGTATCCATTGAAATCTCTCTTTTAGTGCCCGGTTTATTTTAATTCCAGCAAACCCTCGTAGCTTCATTAGGCGACTCCGGTGATAGACTAAGAGAGTCGGCTAGGTAGTACACAATGAGGATTCCCCGCCTGAAAAAAATAGGAAAGCTCCTTTCCTTAAGGGCCTTTCATCAGAGTCCCTTCTTTTACCGGGTATTTATTCTACATCCATTTCAGGTCACACATGGCTAAGCTCCTGGGACAGGGAGAGGTAAAAAGGCATAGCATAGCTTTCAGGGAAACTCCTTCAGATGTATTGGAAATGGAAATACAGATCAAATACCTTCTGAGGCGGTGTTCCCTACATACAGTCATACAGTACGGAGGGGAAGAGAAGAAGGGCTGGGCTAGGCACATAAGGTGGGGTTAATTGTCTTACAGGCAAGCTCTCGGGCTTCTAGTACCGATTTATAAGCCACTGCTTACTTCGACGTTTTTCCATTTCCCATAGAATCTCCCTCCAAATGGCACTTGTTCATGCGTCTGTCGCCGTAGCAGCTAAAATAACGGAGGAAGGAGGAGGGGGAAACAAAAAGTGGGTATGTGGCTTTCCCCTTAGGAAGGTTTCTTTACATCTAGTGAATGATCTAGTGAATGAAGGTCGCATATGCGCTGCAAGAATCGTCTGTTATAGAATTCGCTGCTATTGAACTAAGCGAAGGGGAGATAAATAGCATATTAAAAGGGCAAGCAAGACGCCGCAGATAAGAGAAGACAGGAAAGATCAGAAGCAAGCAAGAAATGCCCTGGTTTCAGGAAGAATTTGATGTGCACAGAGGATTCATCTTTCAACAGCATGTCCGAAAGGACGTTCATTCAACGGCATTAGCGGTCTAGGCTCTTCGGAAGCAGAGCATAGGATAGGCTGCTGGTAAGACCAATAGGCTATTAGATGGGATAGGGAGGCCGGTAATCCTTTGTCCAAGATCCTCTCGGACTGTTGAATAAAGGCAGGGAAAAAGCTTTCACCAGGTCCAGGAATCGGTATTAGCTCTGTTTTCGCTGTTCTAGAGTCGGTAGTTTTAATTGCTCGTGTTGAATCAGCCGGGAGATTCGGATGAAAGGTTCTCGAAATGGAAGCTCTGTACCAAGGGTAGAGGAGAAGAGAAGCAAGCCACCTTCCCAAGCTAATCAAATCATCTCTGTCAACAATTGGTTTACATTCATTCCCCGTGAACAGAGTGACTGGTGGATCAGACGCTGGCTTTGATGGTAACAGTGTCAATTAACATTGCCTTGCAGCACAAGGTACGAGAATCACTGTGATCAAGTGCAGGGCAGCAGAGTAAATACTAGTTTCTTTTTTCTTCCAATTACTGCTGCGGTTGCTGTTGCTGGGCTAAACCATTCATCCTTCATCCACCGATCACCAAATCGGCTTAGCCGAGACCAAATCCACTTTCTTTTAGAGTGATTAGCTCCGTCATGCCTTGCTGCTCTGCCCCTAGCCCTTTCTTAGCTTCGTAGCCCCATTCTTCCATCATCTTCCACTTGAGGTTCCTTTGGAGATTCCTCCTATCCTAGGGGTGAGCTTTCTTGGCTTCACTCTAGAGTCCAGGGGGACGTCGAAGAACGGTATGTTTCTCCTCCAGATCCTGAAGATGAGCATCTTGGCCTTTGAGGCCTGTCTACCTCTCTCGGAGGAGACCGTCGTCGATGTGATCCAGAATGACGTTCCGGAACGCCAAGCAGTTGACCGCGGAGTGGTTTGTGAAATTGTGCCACTTGCTGTATTCCTTCTTACCGATTTCTTCCTTTGGTTAGCGGTTTCTGATTTACTGGCATTTTGCCGCGATCGCGTAATATCCAATTCTCGATTCGTCAAATCGCCCTCTCTTGGGCACCGATTTCTCTGGTATTGCTGGTCCTACTTTCCTCTGTAAAGCAGGACACATTAGTGGTCGGTTTCCCACAATCTCCACTACGTTGGAATCAGCTTCCATGTTGGGATCGTAATAGTACGTTCACTGAGAGGAAGCCTTCCTCTGACTCACCTCTTTCGGGCAATCCACTCATTCTTGTACCTGACACAAGTCTTTCTATAAATCTACTTGTTTCTGGGCTAAGAGAAGTACTTTTGTTTGTTGCCGTTGAATTATCTAAATAAGTACTTGTTTGCGAGAAAGTTTATGACATAACTTCTTGTTGTTGTATCCGGCTCGCGTATCGCTCTAACTACTACGAGTAACTAGCTAACATTCGTACTTGTTTCCTAGGCTTCAGATGTATCACATTATGGGAATGTGGATTGGCCCAGGATCTTTCTGTTCGAAGCTACCCATTGGCCGGTGAGGTGGCTCAGGAGGTCGCCTAAACCGAATGATGGCCGTACGATCACCCTTGGGTCAAGTGGAGGGCAAAGAAAGAGACAGAGGTCCGGAGATGAGGGGGAGTGAAGCCGAGAGATAACCTGGGGAATCCCAAAGAAGAAAGGTATGATGTAATTTCTGTCCTGGGGCCAGCTATTTATAGGCATAGCAGGTCAGAGAAATGTCGGAACCCAAGATCGTTATGCTGACGTGTCATAGTTTGTTAGAAGATCAGCTGGCAGAATCTTCCGTACGAAACTGTCTGACACGCGTGGTCTCGAACTCTCGGCAACCTTCCTGGCGGCGCCAGGTGTTCAGCCAATCATCTTATTCCCGAGGAGATTCATATTCCCACCTATCCTAACGAAGGAAGCAATAGAACCGCTTCCCGCTACTAAGGAAGTAGCTCGGAGTCGGTTTGACTGGAGGAGATTACCTCTTGCGAGAATAGAGATCTTTCAATTCCCGACTCCATCAGTATTCACTGGAATGCGGCTATGACAATAAAGAGTGTGACCTGACGGGCGAACATGATCTTTACATAACCAAGAGTTTGGTCGGTTCTCCGATCCACCTTGAATGAGCTATCCTTGCCCCCTCGAATGAGTAGATCGGCGATACAGGAATTGGAGTGAATGAGGCCCAACATAGAATTCTTTCTCGGAGGTTCGCCCGGCGCCTCTCTTCTCTGGATCCGCTCGATTTGACATCACGGGGGCCATCCATTGAGGCTATCGAGGTCTAGCTCGTCTCTTACAGTACAGCCCTCACTCGAAGTAAGGATTTCAGGGGGTTACTGACCAGATAGATCTATTGAGTGAGAGAAAGTGGCCTGTAGCCCTCTCTAAAACTGATGAATCAAAGCCGATCGTCTCAGCCTTTCCAGCAGCCTAATCCGATAAGCCTAAACATGGTCCAAAGGAGTTCTAACAATCGGGGAAGCCTTTGCCCTTGCTTTATTAGTTGACCCGAAAGCAGGTAGTTCAGTTCCTGACCTCGGCTCATTCCCTTCAGTTTTGAAGTGAAAGCGCGGTTACGGGTTTCCTTTTGTATCAGTATTGGCGATTGATTTCTCCTTCTCATCCGGTCTATATCGAATGACCTTCTTTTTTGCTCTGGCTGCTATTGACTTGACTACATTGTCTCACTGAGGAGTGTTTTCTCATATCATAGAGGAAAGAAAGATGGGCCGAATCATGCAGGTGGAAATTTCTGTGATCACCTATGATATATCTGGTTGTTCTCTCTCCTCCTCCTTCTCTATGTTCCTTACCTTCCACCTACAAAAGCAAGAATGCAATCTCGAGTACGTCCCTCTTATCTTATTTCGGAGAAATTGAATAAGAAAGTGGTGTTCGAAAACACTGATGAAGTAGAGTCAGTCTGAGGATTGGATCCGGGGGAACATAGATTTCCTATCGGTCTTGACCTTCTCAGATACTTTCCAAGATAGGGATCTGCTCTTATATTATAGATATTATAGACGATATTAGAAAAGGAACCCCTCTCTCTTTCCTTTCTGTGCGCTCTCTCTTCTGTCATGTGCTTAAATAATTGAAAGTAAAAAAGACGTGATCAACTTTCTCGATCTGCTTCAGACTCATCACTCTAATGTCTCGTCCAGGTCGGGGGGGTGAATTGGGCCCTCTGAATGAATGGTGAACCAGTCCTACGAGTGGGTTGATCCGCCGCAATTATTGTTATATATATAGTCCTGACCCGGAAAGGTACTAGGCATGGGTCACGCCACCTTGTTCAGGCGAAAGCCCATCAAGTGAATGAAGTCTAATTCCCATTCCGGGCCGGCCCAGGCCTGCTCGCTATCCGAGTGTAGTCAGCAAAAGCAAAGAGAAAAAATGACGTAACGTAGGACCAATAAGATTGAATCCTCTGAGAGAGAATGGATTCAGAGTATACTTATTATATATATTGATCGAGGAGAGCGGGGAAGAATCCGGATAGGAATCGAAATCGTTGCGTACTAGCTTCAGCGGGAATAAGTAAGTGTCACGTTAAGGAGAACTAATATTGGACCGGGAATCAAAAAGGGAAAAAGTAAAGTCTAAGCGCATATGGCACGAAAAGGAAATCCGATTTCGGTAAGACTTGATCTGAATCGTAGTTCAGATTCAAGTCGGTTCAGTGAGGGCGACCGCGAAAGTCACCGAAGGGGTCAGTCTTTTCCTTCACCCCAGATTAAAAAAAGTAAAGCGGGAAGGGCGTTGCAGATGTCCGGGACGGACACGACTTCTTCTAACGCTAGAAGACCACTGGAAGACACCCGGGACCAGAGCATGTCGTGAAAGAAGCACGCTGGGCGGGCGTGCTTCGACCGTGTCTCCGGGGCACAGTTGAATGTAGATATCATGAACGCGAGGTGCAGGATACCAGGCCGAGAAAGCCGGGCAACCACTCCCCTATGTGCCAATCGCTAGTGCAGCCAGGGCCCCGGCGCCCAGCTCCGCTGGAGAGGCCTCGCCTGATCTGATAAGTGCTAATTCGGTTCGGATAGACTTCATTCAAGAACGCCGCCGCCCCTGGAATCAATAAGAAAACAAGTGCTAAGTTTCAGATCAGTGAATAAACCGAAACGAAAGAAGAGACCTTTCTCGCTCGGCGCCTAAAGCGCACTATGCTCCGCTTCAACAAATGAGAGTTTTCGGTGGAACCGGTGAACCACGCGAGCCGGTTAAATGCGTGGGACAGAGGGCTCGTAGTACCTGCTACCCCAGCTATGCGGTGGAAGGGAAGGAGCCTAAATCGACCTTTTTTCTTTTTCAAACCAGACCAACTCTGAACGTTAGGGAAGATAAGGGAGGATCACCTGAGCGAACTGACCGAAGGGACTTGACTTATCCGAACCGAACGATAGCGGCTTAAAGCTAAGAGCAGCGTCGCTGCTTGATCGGCGGGGAGGAGCATCTCAAAGTATGGGGCAAAGGATCAAAGGCTTTTACTTTGTCACCCGGGATCCACCACAGGTTGGGTTTGAGAGTCGTGTGATGGGTGACTATCCAGCACGGTTCGGAGAGCACTTTTAGTCTGCGCTGGTGAATGGAAGCCCCCCCTATCAAGCAAGAAAGAAGCGGCTCTTCCCACGGCGGAGTCCGCATTGACTCTATTTATTATTATGGTAAATTAGTGTATCAAGATGTCAATCTTAGATCTTATTTCGGTTCGATACGTCCACCTACTAGACTCACCTTTGGCTTTCGTCTCGGTAGGTGTATTATTCTACATTTTCCCAAAAAAACATTCATTCATTTCTTTCTTCCCCGTCGACCACGACGACAGAAACGACGCGAAAAATCCAGACCCGGAAAGGGGAAGGGCCAGTGGTGGGCATTTGGTAAAGTCGGGCCGATCGGGTGTCTTCATTCAAGCGACGGTACAGAAGAAGAACGAAACGAAGTGAGAGGCCGGGGGGCAGGGAAAAGAGTCGAGTCGATCAGGCTCGACGACCGGGAGAAGCAAAACGAAATCAGGATTTGGCCGAAAAAGAAGCAACGCTATGGATACCATGACCGATCACCATCGATAAAGAAGAATCTTTCTAAATCACTTCGGGTCAGCGGGGCCTTCAAGCATCCGAAATACACCGGGCTTGTAAATGACATAGCCCTCCTAAATGACGACTCCTTCAGAAAAACGAAGTTATTCAAGTTCTTTTTCTCAAAGAAGTCAAAGAAGTCCCCCTCCGACAGCCCGACGAGTCATCCACTTAAAACCCTCCCTGCGGTGCGCCCTTCCTTGAATTATTCGGTCATGCAATACTTATTGAAGACAAAGAACCAAATGCATTTCGACCCCGTCGTAGTTCTCAATCATTTCGTGGAACCGGGCGTGGTTGAACCATCTACCATGGGGGGAGCTCATGCACAGGGAAGAAGCTTAGATAAGAGAATACGTTTCGCTTTTTTTGTCGAAAGCTCGACCAGCGAGAAAAAGTTTTTGGCCGAAGAAAAAAAGTTGACCCACTTCATTCGCTGGTCGAATCATCCTCGCTTCGCGGGAACAACAAAAACCACCATCTCGCTCTTTCCTTTCTTCGGTGCTACCTTTTTCTTTCTAAGGGACGGGGTTGGGGTGTATAATAATTTTTTTGAGTATGCCCGGGAACAACTCCTACGAAAATTAAGGAAAAAATGTTGGAACCTCATGGCTAAGGATAAGGTAATGGAATTGATAGAGAAATTCATAGACCTAGGTGGGATAGGAGAATTGATAAAGGGAATAGAGATGATGATAGAGATCATACTGAGAAACAGAAGAATTCCGTACGGGTACAACTTTTATTTGAACGAAGTGAAAAAAATGCGATCTTTGTTGTCTAATAGAACAAAGACTAATACCTTAATTGAGTCGGTCAAGATCAAATCTGTTTATCAAAGTGCTTCTCCGATTGCTCAAGATATCTCTTTTCAACCGAGGAACAAAACAAGATCATTTCGCTCCATTTTTAGTCAAATAGTGAAGGATATTCGATTAGTAATGAAAAAGGGGGTGGAGGGGATCCGTATATGTTGTTCAGGTCGATCAGAAGGTGCAGAAATAGCTAGAACTGAATGCGAAAATTATGGAAAAACATCTAGTAATGTATTTAACCAGAAAATAGATTATGCTCCTGCGGAAGTATCTACTCGTTACGGAATCTCAGGTGTCAAAGTGTGGATTTCATATAGTCAAAAAGAAAGGGGACGTGCTATATCCGAAACGTACGAAATCTAGTAAATATCGTAAAGGCAGATGTAGTAGGGGTTGCAAACCGGACGGTACACGACTTGGTTTTGGAAGATATGGCACTAAAAGTTGTAGAGCTGGTCGTCTTTCATATCGAGCCATTGAAGCAGCGCGTCGAGCTAGAATTGGGCAATTCCATCGTACTATGAGCGGGCAATTCCGAATAAATGGTAAGATATGGGTAAGAGTTCTCGCAGATCTCCCTATTACCGGGAAACCTACAGAAGTCAGAATGGGAAGAGGAAAAGGAAATCCTACGGGTTGGATTGCTCGTGTGTCCACAGGACAAATCCCATTTGAAATGGATGATGTGAGTTTGTCAAATGCTCGACAAACCGCTACATTAGCGGCGCATAAACTATGTTCGTCAACCAAGTTTGTTCAGTGGTCGTAACGTAATTAGTTAGTGGGGAAAAAGCGGGCCGGGATTCAAAAGAATTAGGCGAAGTGTTTGTTCCTGAACGACGGAAGTGGAAAGACACTAAGGGAGAGGGATATACTCCTTTATTTTTGTAATCGCCGAAATTGTACGACGAACCTTCTTGTTCCAGGCGTACTACCCTGATACGTGAAGGTTAAATTCTCCAGGCCCGGTTTATAAAGTGATAGTAGTCAGAATCAATAAGAAAGATAAGAGCTAAGATTCAGGAAAGTAACTAAGGGGAGTTGGTTACCATTCCGTCTGGGTCCTCAAACGTGTGATTCTCTTTAGTGAGGTTGGGCTTTGGAATCTCGTCTTCGGCTTTATTGAAGTTAGGGCGTGGCCTATTGAGTAATGGAAGGGGTCAGCCATAGGCTTGATTGCTGCGCTGCTTTCCATGTCCGAGATCAAGAGTTTGAATAGGAAGGCCTTCCCATGCCTCGCTTGTGCTTGTAGCAGATACAGACTTGCCTACATCCTTCAGCCTGTTGCCCGTAGACAGATGCCTTGAGTGCCTAACTCGATTTCACCTACCTCTGATACCAGCTTCTGACTCCTTACCATGTTTGCATACCTCGCACGAGGCTAGGATCCCTTACTCGATGCCAACTTCTTTTACCTGAGGCCCGATGCCTGAAGCTTGATGCTCGCAGTTCCCTACTTCGGGTCGGGGTTAGGTACCACAGCTCAAAACAAGCTAGAAGGAACAAGTTCATGCAAAGCTGATTCTCGAACAAGAGGAGCATATTCTGTAAGAACAATAGGAGATTTGCCTCCTACTAGGCCTGGTATACCTTGATTAGATAGACTCTTTTCTGTGTCAAAGAGAAAGAGCGCTCAATCAGCTCATAGATGGGGAGAGTTTGGCCAGGATATCAAAAAACGATTGATTCAATTCATCTGATCCTCTCTTTCCAGCTCTTGCCTCTCTGTCTGCATTGGTGTGGCACCTAGGCTTTCTGACTTTCCTGAGCATGCCATTCCCATCCGGAATCAATACCCGTACAAAACATCCAAATTTGATTCTTCTTGCTGAGGACCTGCGCTTCAACAACAGGGTAAGATGCAACCTTTTCCTTTACTACACAACCCATGACTCAACCTCCACCTTTGTTTGAAGGCTAGGGGTATTCTTTCACAGCAATATCAATCCCTTACGATATACCCCGCATCAAGGGTACAGCTCCCTACTATACCAGACCCTTGCTTCAAGCTAACCAGCCCTAGTGGCTTTACCTACTAGAGCTCCTTCTTGACTTGCCGGACTTACTGCGTGAAGTAGTCCCACAGCTTCTTTCGGTTTAGTTAGCCCCCTTCCTTCGCCCATCTAGCAGGATGCTGGGTTGAATCTTAAGGTAAGTTCCACTCTCAAGCAGGCCTGTTCTTTACATCTTTTCCGAGTTTCACTTCCTTTCCCTGTAATGAAATCATAGGAGTAGTAGTACTATTTTGATCTTGAAAGAAAGGCTGGCAATTTAGGTAGTCAATTCAATGTCGGCTTCTTCAAAACCCTTTTTCTGCTAGTGAGCTTTTCTTTGAAACCATCTCGGAGTAGTTCAAAGGAAGTAGCAGCTCTAGCTTTAGGGAATCAGCGGATTTTTCATATCCTCCTTCGGTCTCTTTCTCTAAGCTTGTGGGTGAAAGAATCATGCACTCATACCCCCAGAGTTTATACTTATTATCTGCTATAAAGAACCAAAGAAAGGATTGGCTCACTCCAATAGTCAATGCTACCCCTACCAGCCATATGGACCCAAAGAAGAAGCGCTCTAGCGCGGATGACGGATGACACCTACCAATTGCCCAAAGCGTTCAAACCAACCCTTGTGATGTCACTGAACGAAAGTTTTCTTTTAGGGCAGTGATCAGGAACAAAACAAACCCAATTCCCTAAACATGGGCTAATCCTTATCCTTAAAGATTCTCTGGGAAAGGGCTCCGTAACATCTATCTCAAAAGAAGGAAAAATGGCAAGCAGCGAATCTACATCGATTTCAGGGGAAGTGTGCCTGAGGGCTGACCCCTGGAAATAGACTCGGCTTTCTAGTTCATCGGAAGGTATTGAAATCCGTCAAAATCGAGCTAAAGCTATACAGGAAGCTCGAGCCCCAACAACAAACAACAAATAAGGAGCTGAAGAGATTGCTAGGGCAGGTCCATTTCCTTCTTCCAGAATACCGGAGGTCGGGATCAAGGAACTCCTGCTGGATAACTTCTGCTTCAAACAGAACTTTCAAGATTGCATTACTTTCATGTGGAACTTCACTTCAGAGAAGTCTCGTTTGCGTCGACAAGTGAGTTCCCGCATTAACAGCCTTCCCATGATTTGGTAACGGATGAAAATGAACATCGGGTTCTCCTGTCAACTTTGCGAAGTCAAGCTCGTAGACTCTCCTTTGCCTGTAGGCTGATCTCCATATGGATGCGCGAGTGAAGGCCTTTCCTCAACTTCAACTGTTTTGTTTGGGACGCTCCGGCACATTAAATGCGAGAAGTGCGCTATTTCCCAATCCAAATAGTAAAAACTCACGTAATCGTAATAAGAAGAGTTTCTCCCCTTTTCTTCTGTCAAATCCGAAGCAGCTACGCCTATTGAAAGAAGAAATCTTCCCCCGTCCTTTAACCTGGACTCCATTCTTCCTCTAGAAGGATAATGGGATCCAGACTATAATCAAGCTATGATCGTCAAATTTCATATAGAAAGATCAGGTTATTGCTGATCATCTGGTCTATCGCTCCTTTTGAGAGTGACATAAGCCTTTCCCCTGCAGTGAAGTTTCTTCCTTCCCTGACTTACTTGAAAAAAGGCTTTTCTTTTCCTCCGCTCGTAGGAAGCTAGGCACAAGACGCAGACGATCAGACGAAAAATGAGATGATACCTATTCCCTGGTCGAATTCAAGGATTCCAATCAGCTCAAGGATTAGAATCAGTTCAACACTGCAGTCCATGTGAGGCTAGATCTTCAAAGAGGGTCATCTCTGGCTAGCGCTCAAGATCGATTCAATTCCATTCAAAATCTCGAGTATCGAGCAGATCATGTAAACCACCCTTATAATCAGAAGCACACGCCTGAAAAGGGCCTCGAACACTCATTTTAAACAACTCTTGCCTGAGACAGCTAAACCTGGATTGGGCTCTTTTAACCTCTCCTCTTCAAAGGCCTTCCAGAAACCCGTAATGGATTAGCTGAACTGAGGAACCACAGCCTAGCGTTTAATTGGAATCGTTAACTTCATTGTTGCCTTCGACCAAGGGATAGTTTTGCAATTCTCAGTAAAGGTTACTAAAGCCAAAACCTCATTGGTGGTCTCTGACATCAAATCATACGTGGACATCTAAGAACGCCGATTTCAGATTAGTCAACTTTCGTTGAAAGAAAGAACCGAGACAGAGGACAAGAGCCTTCTTGGCAAGCCCGATCACGGTTTGACTTCCTCTTGGATTGCGTCAATGGATCAAGTAAAGCCAAAAACGGAGGATTTGCTAAAGTAGGATCGCTCCGATCTCACTCACCTGTGAAAATTCGTTTAAGATAAAAGCACCGGTTTTATCCAACCCCGCTAACTCCAACGACAGGCAAAGGCCTGTCCACAAGAGAACCCCGAAACGAAAACCCTTCTACCTTTACTTTATCGCCTGCCGTTAAATGAAAGTGGATTAGAGTTCCCCTATGAGAATGGGGCTGGTGAAATAGGAGACCTCAAGCTGCCATACTTGACTAGAACCGAAGGAAGATCTCTCACACCTATATTGAAATTCCCCATGGAGGGCGTCAAATGCATCAAACACACCTATCCATGAATCCCTTGCTCCGATCCGAAATGGCCAAGCAACAGAAGAGGCTACGGTAATGCTTCTACACCTTCAGCAAAAGGAGATTGGGGCCATTCTCCCAACTAAGTGATACGCTACCTAAATGTCAACCATTATTTAGGATATCTCTGTGAAAGCAGTAAAAGTAAAAGCTTCCTCCCTAGCAGTGGCCATTAAAGGTACGAAAGCACTTCTCCGAGATTGAGACTTTTGAAGTCAAATCAAAGAACTCCCGTTCTGCTCCTGAGTGAGTCTCCCAAAGAGAGTTAATAACTAATATAAGTTGAAAGAACATTTTGACCTAATATTGAAACTTGCTCTTTATTTATTCCTCTCCTTTCAGTCAAGTAAACTACCTTATTCTTAATTCTAATCGGGTAGCGGAAACTATAGCGACGGAGGACACATTCTCAATTCTTTTCATTGTAGGGACAGAACAACACTACTGGCACAAGAAAGAGAGTAGGAAAGAAGCTTGCTATAAATCACTTTTACGCGGAAAGGTTGCAAAAGTCGACTTAACTTAAGAGAGTACGGGCAGATCAAGTGAGGAAGATCATTACCGATAGAAGCCGGGGATCAGTCTACAGCTTTAGGGAGAGATCCTTTGAGTAACTCTACAATCACGAAGAAAAAGAGAGTATAATCTAGTTACTGTCCAGCTATTACTTGATGAGCGGAGCTGAGCGAAAGTGATTGTCTCAATAGAACCGGAAGAAATGACCCCTAAGAACAGCAGTCAAGCTGGAAAGAACAAGAGAGCATTGAGTTCGAAAGAAGGCAGCAGTGCCTTAATAACCTAAGCAGATGTCAACAGCTTATCCCATTCCTAAAGAAGTTTTTCTTTTCAGTGCTGATATGGTCGTCAGCAGTTGTTCGTTTAGCAAGCAGTCTTATTAACCTGAAAGCACACAGTTGGAGTGTGAATACCGTGTACTCATGAGATAAGGAATGCTTTAGTGTGTTCTCTAATTAGTTGAGCAGCTTAGGCGGAAGCTGTAGTTTATACCAACCTAGCTGATTCTCCCATTGCTTAGTGTGAGGTGGACTACTGAAAGGCCGGACATTAAGGTTTATAGATTGCTTTAGTCAAGCCTGGAACTGGTAAGGAATACACTATGGATAATCGAAAGGGAGTGTATTAAAGAGAGTGAAATTGAATGGTAGTTTAGGTCACTCTCAAAGGATATCTGCTTTGGCTGAGGTGCCTGTGAATGGGAATGAGCCCGCAACCGGGACTCTACATACAGAATAAGGCAACCTATCTCAATCAGCTAGAGCCATTGCAAGTTCATCCACTACAAGCTTACCGGACTAGAGATCCTATCCCTCTCTACCTTACCAGGACTCTACCTAAGGCCTAAGTAAGGCCGACTGAGTCAACGAGTTAAAGAGGACAACAAGAAGCAGAAGACCAAGAAAGAGGTATTACGCAAAAAGGGGCAGGCTATATTAGCTAATGTCTCTCAGCAGGATGCCCCACACGGAACCAATCGAAGGAGATGAGAAGGTATCGTAGATTGGGGTAGCAGTAGCTGGTCGTAGTTACTTTATATAAAAAATGGATTTAAGCATCATTAAAGAATGAAATTCTAATAATTAAATAGAAGAAGAACGAATAAAGATCGGATTTGCTAAATGAAGGTGTAGAAGTGGCTGTAGTCAAACAATAGGAAAGAGAATTCGCTTAATGTTCCGGTTCAGAAGTCTACTTAGTTTCACAAAATGCTTATTAATGAGATGAGTTGCTTAACACAGTCAAGTCGTAAGACAAAGAAAAGCGTAGGTAACAATCTGATATATAAGAAGACCGTAAGTAACTCAGTGCTCCATATGTGTAAATTGAAAGCGGTATTCCCCCTTATATCCAAAATCAATAGAATCATGGAATTCTCTCCGAGAGCTGCTGAACTAACGACTCTATTAGAAAGTAGAATTAGCAACTTTTACACGAATTTTCAAGTGGATGAGATTGGTCGAGTGGTCTCGGTTGGAGATGGGATTGCACGTGTTTATGGGTTGAACGAGATTCAAGCTGGGGAAATGGTTGAATTTGCCAGCGGTGTGAAAGGAATAGCCTTGAATCTTGAGAATGAGAATGTAGGGATTGTTGTCTTTGGTAGTGATACTGCTATTAAAGAAGGAGATCTTGTCAAGCGCACTGGCTCTATTGTGGATGTCCCGGCGGGAAAGGCTAGAACGCGCCGTCCCGGATTATCTACGAGAGCTTGCTTAGTATTAGGGGGACTTGCCCTTTTTCTTGCGATCGCTTTCCCCGCCGTTTTTATATCACTTTCAAAAAGCGGTGTCTCTCTTGGTGCGCGGGCTTTCACGGACTTTTTTTTAAAAAGGAGTTCGGGGATCGCTGTTTTCGTGCCTATGTCGATCAGGCTTTTTTCCTTTTTAGGGGGAACCTCCCTTATAATGGAAATGAATTCCTCCGAGAGTTGGGGGGAATACATACAAACATCAACGGAAGGCACCTCAACCGCTTCTGTTGATGCAGGGCCCGTACCCCACGGGAATACTATATCTAATTCGACGGAGGGGGCAGCTAGCCCCGGTCGCTTTCCATACGAACCTGATGAGCTGATCGGGGGCGATTCCGTCTTGTCCATACAAAGGCGACTTTTAGCTTCGAAGCCCTTTCCTAGTGCCGAAGAAATAGACTTCGCCCGTATGCAAGCGGAAGA
>JAUTDX010007226.1:86148-127771 GCA_030844895.1 Ambrosia x helenae | reverse complement strand
TTAGTCACAGGACCCGAATCTCCTATCTTATAGGAGAAGCCTAATTATAGTATTAACAAACTAAAATGGGTGTCTCGTTGGACATTCAGGTGCTGTAGGTCAAAGAATACTGAACAACAGTTTATAAAGGCTGGAAATTCTTACTCTTGGAAATAATTTTATAGCCTAATGTACACCCTTATTGGTTAGTCACAGGACCCGGACGAACTCCTATCCTTATAGGAGAAGCCTATTTATAGTATTACAAACTAAACATGGGCTGTCTCGTTGGACATTCAGGTGCTGTAGGTCAAAGAATACTGAACAACAGTTATAAAGGCTGGAAATTCTTACTCTTGGAAATAATTTTATAGCCTAATGTACACCCTTATTGGGTTAGTCACAGGACCCGAATCTCCTATCCTTATAGGAGAAGCTATAATTATAGTATTAACAAACTAAAATGGGTGTCTCGTTGGACATTCAGGTGCTGTAGGTCAAAGAATACTGAACAACAGTTTATAAAGGCTGGAAATTCTTACTCTTGGAAATAATTTTATAGCTAATGTACACCCTTATTGGGTTAGTCACGGACCCCGAATCTCCTATCCTTATAGGAGAAGCCTAATTATAGTATTAACAAACTAAAATGGGTGTCTCGTTGGACATTCAGGTGGTGTAGGTCAAAGAATACTGAACAACAGTTTATAAAAGGCTGGAAATTCTTACTCTTGGAAATAATTTTATAGCCTAATGTACACCCTTATTGGGTTAGTCACAGGACCCCGAATCTCCTATCCTTATAGGAGAAGCCTAATTATAGTATTAACAAACTAAAAATGGGTGTCTCGTTGGACATTCAGGTGCTGTAGGTCAAAGAATACTGAACAACAGTTTTAAAGGCTGGAAATTCTTACTCTTGGAATAATTTTATAGCCTAATGTACACCCTTTATTGGGTTAGTCACAGGACCCCCGAATCTCCTATCCTTATAGGAGAAGCTAATTATAGTATTAACAAACTAAAATGGGTGTCTCGTTGGACATTCAGGTGCTGTAGGTCAAAGAATACTGAACAACAGTTTATAAAGGTGGAAATTCTTACTCTTGGAAATAATTTTATAGCCTAATGTACACCCTTATTGGTTTAGTCACAGGACCCCGAATCTCCTATCCTTATAGGAGAAGCCTAATTATAGTATTAACAAACTAAAATGGGTGTCTCGTTGGACATTCAGGTGCTGTTAGGTCAAAGAATACTGAACAACAGTTTATAAAGGCTGGAAATTCTTACTCTTGGAAATAATTTTATAGCCTAATGTACACCCTTATTGGGTTAGTCACAGGACCCGAATCTCCTATCCTTATAGGAGAAGCCTAATTATAGTATTAACAAACTAAAATGGGTGTCTCGTTGGACATTCAGGTGGTGTAGGTCAAAGAATACTGAACAACAGTTTATAAAGGCTGGAAATTCTTACTCTTGGAAATAATTTTTATAGCCTAATGTACACCCTTATTGGGTTAGTCACAGGACCCCGAATCTCCTATCCTTATGGAGAAGCCTAATTATAGTATTAACAAACTAAAATGGGTGTCTCGTTGGACATTCAGGTGGTGTATGTCAAAGAATACTGAACAACAGTTTATAAGGCTGGAAATTCTTACTCTTGGAAATAATTTTTATAGCCTAATGTACACCCTTATGGGGTTAGTCACAGGACCCCGAATCTCCTATCCTTATAGGAGAAGCCTAATTATAGTATTAACAAACTAAATAGGGTGTCTCGTTGGACATTCAGGTGCTGTAGGTCAAAGAATACTGAACAACAGTTTATAAAGGCTGGAAATTCCTTACTCTTGGAAATAATTTTATAGCTAATGTACACCCTTATTGTGGTTAGTCACAGGACCCCGAATCTCTATCCTTATAGGAGAAGCCTAATTATAGTATTAACAAACTAAAATGGGTGTCTCGTTGGACATTCAGGTGCTGTAGGTCAAAGAATACTGAACAACAGTTTATAAAGGCTGGAAATTCTTACTCTTGGAAATAATTTTATAGCCTAATGTACACCCTTATTGGGTTAGTCACAGGACCCGAATCTCCTATCCTTATAGGAGAAGCCTAATTATAGTATTAACAAACTAAAATGGGTGTCTCGTTGGACATTCAGGTGCTGTAGGTCAAAGAATACTGAACAACAGTTTATAAAGGCTGGAAATTCTTACTCTTGGAAATAATTTTATAGCCTAATGTACACCCTTATTGGGTTAGTCACAGGACCCCGAATCTCCTATCCTTATAGGAGAAGCCTAATTATAGTATTAACAAACTAAAATGGGTGTCTCGTTGGACATTCAGGTGCTGTAGGTCAAAGAATACTGAACAACAGTTTATAAAGGCTGGAATTCTTACTCTTGGAAATAATTTTATAGCCTAATGTACACCCTTATTGGGTTAGTCACAGGACCCGAATCTCCTATCCTTATAGGAGAAGCCTAATTATAGTATTAACAAACTAAAATGGGTGTCTCGTTGGACATTCAGGTGCTGTAGGTCAAAGAATACTGAACAACAGTTTATAAAGGTGGAAATTCTTACTCTTGGAAATAATTTTATAGCCTAATGTACACCCTTATTGGGTTAGTCACAGGACCCGAATCTCCTATCCTTATAGGAGAAGCCTAATTATAGTATTAACAAACTAAAATGGGTGTCTCGTTGGACATTCAGGTGCTGTAGGTCAAAGAATACTGAACAACAGTTTATAAAGGCTGAAATTCTTACTCTTGGAAATAATTTTATAGCCTAATGTACACCCTTATTGGGTTAGTCACAGGACCCGAATCTCCTATCCTTATAGGAGAAGCCTAATTATAGTATTAACAAACTAAAATGGGTGTCTCGTTGGACATTCAGGTGCTGTAGGTCAAAGAATACTGAACAACAGTTTATAAAGGCTGGAAATTCTTACTCTTGGAAATAATTTTATAGCCTAATGTACACCCTTATTGGGTTAGTCACAGGACCCCGAATCTCCTATCCTTATAGGAGAAGCCTAATTATAGTATTAACAAACTAAAATGGGTGTCTCGTTGGACATTCAGGTGCTGTAGGTCAAAGAATACTGAACAACAGTTTATAAAGGCTGGAAATTCTTACTCTTGGAAATAATTTTATAGCCTAATGTACACCTTAATGGGTTAGTCACAGGACCCCGAATCTCCTATCCTTATAGGAGAAGCCTAATTATAGTATTACAAACTAAAATGGGTGTCTCGTTGGACATTCAGGTGCTGTAGGTCAAAGAATACTGAACAACAGTTTATAAAGGCTGGAAATTCTTACTCTTGGAATAATTTTATAGCCTAATGTACACCCTTATTGGGTTAGTCACAGGACCCCGAATCTCCTATCCTTATAGGAGAAGCCTAATTATAGTATTAACAAACTAAAATGGGTGTCTCGTTGGACATTCAGGTGCTGTAGGTCAAAGAATACTGAACAACAGTTTATAAAGGCTGGAAATTCTTACTCTTGGAAATAATTTTATAGCCTAATGTACACCCTTATTGGGTTAGTCACAGGACCCCGAATCTCCTATCCTTATAGGAGAAGCCTAATTATAGTATTAACAAACTAAAATGGGTGTCTCGTTGGACATTCAGGTGGTTGTAGGTCAAAGAATACTGAACAACAGTTTATAAAGGCTGGAAATTCTTACTCTTGGAAATAATTTTATAGCCTAATGTACACCCTTATTGGGTTAGTCACAGGACCCCGAATCTCCTATCCTTATAGGAGAAGCCTAATTATAGTATTAACAAACTAAAATGGGTGTCTCGTTGGACATTCAGGTGCTGTAGGTCAAAGAATACTGAACAACAGTTTATAAAGGCTGGAAATTCTTACTCTTGGAAATAATTTTATAGCCTAATGTACACCCTTATTGGGTTAGTCACAGGACCCCGAATCTCCTATCCTTATAGGAGAAGCCTAATTATAGTATTAACAAACTAAAATGGGTGTCTCGTTGGACATTCAGGTGCTGTAGGTCAAAGAATACTGAACAACAGTTTATAAAGGCTGGAAATTCTTACTCTTGGAAATAATTTTATAGCCTAATGTACACCTTATTGGGTTAGTCACAGGACCGAATCTCCTATCCTTATAGGAGAAGCCTATTATAGTATTAACAAACTAAAATGGGTGTCTCGTTGGACATTCAGGTGGTGTAGGTCAAAGAATACTGAACAACAGTTTATAAAGGCTGGAAATTCTTACTCTTGGAAATAATTTTATAGCCTAATGTACACCCTTATTGGGTTAGTCACAGGACCCCGAATCTCCTATCCTTATAGGAGAAGCCTAATTATAGTATTAACAAACTAAAATGGGTGTCTCGTTGGACATTCAGGTGCTGTAGGTCAAAGAATACTGAACAACAGTTTATAAAGGCTGGAAATTCTTACTCTTGGAAATAATTTTATAGCCTAATGTACACCCTTATTGGGTTAGTCACAGGACCCCGAATCTCCTATCCTTATAGGAGAAGCCTAATTATAGTATTAACAAACTAAAATGGGTGTCTCGTTGGACATTCAGGTGCTGTAGGTCAAAGAATACTGAACAACAGTTTATAAAGGCTGGAAATTCTTACTCTTGGAAATAATTTTATAGCCTAATGTACACCCTTATTGGGTTAGTCACAGGACCCGAATCTCCTATCCTTATAGGAGAAGCCTAATTATAGTATTAACAAACTAAAATGGGTGTCTCGTTGGACATTCAGGTGGTGTAGGTCAAAGAATACTGAACAACAGTTTATAAAGCTTGGAAATTCTTACTCTTGGAAATAATTTTATAGCCTAATGTACACCCTTATGGGTTAGTCACAGGACCCCGAATCTCCTATCCTTATAGGAGAAGCCTAATTATAGTATTAACAACTAAAATGGGTGTCTCGTTGGACATTCAGGTGTTGTGTAGGTCAAAGAATACTGAACAACAGTTTATAAGGCTGGAAATTCTTACTCTTGGAAATAATTTTATAGCCTAATGTACACCCTTAATGGGGTTAGTCACAGGACCCCGAATCTCCTATCCTTATAGGAGAAGCCTAATTATAGTATTAACAAACTAAAATGGGTGTCTCGTTGGACATTCAGGTGCTGTAGGTCAAAGAATACTGAACAACAGTTTATAAAGGCTGGAAATTCTTACTCTTGGAAATAATTTTATAGCCTAATGTACACCCTTACTGGGTTAGTCACAGGACCCCGAATCTCCTATCCTTATAGGAGAAGCCTAATTATAGTATTAACAAACTAAAATGGGTGTCTCGTTGGACATTCAGGTGGTGTAGGTCAAAGAATACTGAACAACAGTTTATAAAGGCTGGATTTCTTACTCTTGGAAATAATTTTATAGCCTAATGTACACCCTTATTGGGTTAGTCACAGGACCCCGAATCTCCTATCCTTATAGGAGAAGCCTAATTATAGTATTAACAAACTAAAATGGGTGTCTCGTTGGACATTCAGGTGCTGTAGGTCAAAGAATACTGAACAACAGTTTATAAAGGCTGGAAATTCTTACTCTTGGAAATAATTTTATAGCCTAATGTACACCCTTATTGGGTTAGTCACAGGACCCGAATCTCCTATCCTTATAGGAGAAGCCTAATTATAGTATTAACAAACTAAAATGGGTGTCTCGTTGGACATTCAGGTGCTGTAGGTCAAAGAATACTGAACAACAGTTTATAAAGGCTGGAAATTCTTACTCTTGGAAATAATTTTATAGCCTAATGTACACCCTTATTGGGTTAGTCACAGGACCCCGAATCTCCTATCCTTATAGGAGAAGCCTAATTATAGTATTAACAAACTAAAATGGGTGTCTCGTTGGACATTCAGGTGCTGTAGGTCAAAGAATACTGAACAACAGTTTATAAAGGCTGGAAATTCTTACTCTTGGAAATAATTTTATAGCCTAATGTACACCCTTATTGGGTTAGTCACAGGACCCGAATCTCCTATCCTTATAGGAGAAGCCTAATTATAGTATTAACAAACTAAAATGGGTGTCTCGTTGGACATTCAGGTGGTGTAGGTCAAAGAATACTGAACAACAGTTTATAAAGGCTGGAAATTCTTACTCTTGGAAATAATTTTATAGCCTAATGTACACCCTTATTGGGTTAGTCACAGGACCCCGAATCTCCTATCCTTATAGGAGAAGCCTAATTATTAGTATTAACAAACTAAAATGGGTGTCTCGTTGGACATTCAGGTGCTGTAGGTCAAAGAATACTGAACAACAGTTTATAAAGGCTGGATGGAAATTCTTACTCTTGGAAATAATTTTATAGCCTAATGTACACCCTTACTGGGTTAGTCACAGGACCCCGAATCTCCTATCCTTATAGGAGAAGCCTAATTATAGTATTAACAAACTAAAAATGGGTGTCTCGTTGGACATTCAGGTGGTGTAGGTCAAAGAATACTGAACAACAGTTTATAAAGGCTGGAAATTCTTACTCTTGGAAATAATTTTATAGCCTAATGTACACCCTTATTGGGTTAGTCACAGGACCCCGAATCTCCTATCCTTATAGGAGAAGCCTAATTATAGTATTAACAAACTAAAATGGGTGTCTCGTTGGACATTCAGGTGCTGTAGGTCAAAGAATACTGAACAACAGTTTATAAAGGCTGGAAATTCTTACTCTTGGAAATAATTTTATAGCCTAATGTACACCCTTATTGGGTTAGTCACAGGACCCCGAATCTCCTATCCTTATAGGAGAAGCCTAATTATAGTATTAACAAACTAAAATGGGTGTCTCGTTGGACATTCAGGTGCTGTAGGTCAAAGAATACTGAACAACAGTTTATAAAGGCTGGAAATTCTTACTCTTGAAATAATTTTATAGCCTAATGTACACCCTTATTGGGTTAGTCACAGGACCCCGAATCTCCTATCCTTATAGGAGAAGCCTAATTATAGTATTAACAAACTAAAATGGGTGTCTCGTTGGACATTCAGGTGCTGTAGGTCAAAGAATACTGAACAACAGTTTATAAAGGCTGGAAATTCTTACTCTTGGAATATAATTTTATAGCCTAATGTACACCTATTATTGGGTTAGTCACAGGACCCCGAATCTCCTATCCTTATAGGAGAAGCCTAATTATAGTATTAACAAACTAAAATGGGTGTCTCGTTGGACATTCAGGTGCTGTAGGTCAAAGAATACTGAACAACAGTTTATAAAGGCTGGAAATTCTTACTCTTGGAAATAATTTTATAGCCTAATGTACACCCTTATTGGGTTAGTCACAGGACCCCGAATCTCCTATCCTTATAGGAGAAGCCTAATTATAGTATTAACAAACTAAAATGGGTGTCTCGTTGGACATTCAGGTGCTTGTAGGTCAAAGAATACTGAACAACAGTTTATAAAGGCTGGAAATTCTTACTCTTGGAAATAATTTTATAGCCTAATGTACACCCTTATTGGGTTAGTCACAGGACCCCGAATCTCCTATCCTTATAGGAGAAGCCTAATTATAGTATTAACAAACTAAAATGGGTGTCTCGTTGGACATTTCAGGTGCTGTAGGTCAAAGAATACTGAACAACAGTTTATAAAGGCTGGAAATTCTTACTCTTGGAAATAATTTTATAGCCTAATGTACACCCTTACTGGGTTAGTCACAGGACCCCGAATCTCCTATCCTTATAGGAGAAGCCTAATTATAGTATTAACAAACTAAAATGGGTGTCTCGTTGGACATTCAGGTGCTGTAGGTCAAAGAATACTGAACAACAGTTTATAAAGGCTGGAAATTCTTACTCTTGGAAATAATTTTATAGCCTAATGTACACCCTTATTGGGTTAGTCACAGGACCCCGAATCTCCTATCCTTATAGGAGAAGCCTAATTATAGTATTAACAAACTAAAATGGGTGTCTCGTTGGACATTCAGGTGCTGTAGGTCAAAGAATACTGAACAACAGTTTATAAAGGCTGGGAAATTCTTACTCTTGGAAATAATTTTATAGCCTAATGTACACCCTTACTGGGTTAGTCACAGGACCCCGAATCTCCTATCCTTATAGGAGAAGCCTAATTATAGTATTAACAAACTAAAATGGGTGTCTCGTTGGACATTCAGGTGGTGTAGGTCAAAGAATACTGAACAACAGTTTATAAAGGCTGGAAATTCTTACTCTTGGAAATAATTTTATAGCCTAATGTACACCTTATTGGGTTAGTCACAGGACCCCGAATCTCTATCCTTATAGGAGAAGCCTAATTATAGTATTAACAAACTAAAATGGGTGTCTCGTTGGACATTCAGGTGGTGTAGGTCAAAGAATACTGAACAACAGTTTATAAAGGCTGGAAATTCTTACTCTTGGAAATAATTTTATAGCCTAATGTACACCCTTATTGGGTTAGTCACAGGACCCCGAATCTCCTATCCTTATAGGAGAAGCCTAATTATAGTATTAACAAACTAAAATGGTGGTCTCGTTGGACATTCAGGTGCTGTAGGTCAAAGAATACTGAACAACAGTTTATAAAGGCTGGAAAATTCTTACTCTTGGAAATAATTTTATAGCCTAATGTACACCTTATTGGGTTAGTCACAGGACCCCGAATCTCCTATCCTTATAGGAGAAGCCTAATTATAGTATTAACAAACTAAAATGGGTGTCTCGTTGGACATTCAGGTGGTGTAGGTCAAAGAATACTGAACAACAGTTTATAAAGGCTGGAAATTCTTACTCTTGGAAATAATTTTATAGCCTAATGTACACCCTTATTGGGTTAGTCACAGGACCCGAATCTCCTATCCTTATAGGAGAAGCCTAATTATAGTATTAACAAACTAAAATGGGTGTCTCGTTGGACATTCAGGTGGTGTAGGTCAAAGAATACTGAACAACAGTTTATAAAGGCTGGAAATTCTTACTCTTGGAAATAATTTTATAGCCTAATGTACACCCTTATTGGGTTAGTCACAGGACCCCGAATCTCCTATCCTTATAGGAGAGAAGCCTAATTATAGTATTAACAAACTAAATGGGTGTCTCGTTGGACATTCAGGTGCTGTAGGTCAAAGAATACTGAACAACAGTTTATAAAGGCTGGAAATTCTTACTCTTGGAAATAATTTTATAGCCTAATGTACACCCTTATTGGGTTAGTCACAGGACCCCGAATCTCCTATCCTTATAGGAGAAGCCTAATTATAGTATTAACAAACTAAAATGGGTGTCTCGTTGGACATTCAGGTGCTGTAGGTCAAAGAATACTGAACAACAGTTTATAAAGGCTGGAAATTCTTACTCTTGGAAATAATTTTATAGCCTAATGTACACCCTTATTGGGTTAGTCACAGGACCCCGAATCTCCTATCCTTATAGGAGAAGCCTAATTATAGTATTAACAAACTAAAATGGGTGTCTCGTTGGACATTCAGGTGCTGTAGGTCAAAGAATACTGAACAACAGTTTATAAAGGCTGGAAATTCTTACTCTTGGAAATAATTTTATAGCCTAATGTACACCCTTACTGGGTTAGTCACAGGACCCCGAATCTCCTATCCTTATAGGAGAAGCCTAATTATAGTATTAACAAACTAAAATGGGTGTCTCGTTGGACATTCAGGTGGTGTAGGTCAAAGAATACTGAACAACAGTTTATAAAGGCTGGAAATTCTTACTCTTGGAAATAATTTTATAGCCTAATGTACACCCTTACTGGGTTAGTCACAGGACCCCGAATCTCCTATCCTTATAGGAGAAGCCTAATTATAGTATTAACAAACTAAAATGGGTGTCTCGTTGGACATTCAGGTGGTGTAGGTCAAAGAATACTGAACAACAGTTTATAAAGGCTGGAAATTCTTACTCTTGGAAATAATTTTATAGCCTAATGTACACCCTTACTGGGTTAGTCACAGGACCCCGAATCTCCTATCCTTATAGGAGAAGCCTAATATTATAGTATTAACAAACTAAAATGGGTGTCTCGTTGGACATTCAGGTGGTGTAGGTCAAAGAATACTGAACAACAGTTTATAAAGGCTGGAAATTCTTACTCTTGGAAATAATTTTATAGCCTAATGTACACCCTTATTGGGTTAGTCACAGGACCCCGAATCTCCTATCCTTATAGGAGAAGCCTAATTATAGTATTAACAAACTAAAATGGGTGTCTCGTTGGACATTCAGGTGTGTAGGTCAAAGAATACTGAACAACAGTTTATAAAGGCTGGAAATTCTTACTCTTGGAAATAATTTTATAGCCTAATGTACACCTTACTGGGTTAGTCACAGGACCCCGAATCTCCTATCCTTATAGGAGAAGCCTAATTATAGTATTAACAAACTAAAATGGGTGTCTCGTTGGACATTCAGGTGCTGTAGGTCAAAGAATACTGAACAACAGTTTATAAAGGCTGGAAATTCTTACTCTTGGAAATAATTTTATAGCCTAATGTACACCCTTATTGGGTTAGTCACAGGACCCCGAATCTCCTATCCTTATAGGAGAAGCCTAATTATAGTATTAACAAACTAAAATGGGTGTCTCGTTGGACATTCAGGTGTGTAGGTCAAAGAATACTGAACAACAGTTTATAAAGGCTGGAAATTCTTACTCTTGGAAATAATTTTATAGCCTAATGTACACCCTTATTGGGTTAGTCACAGGACCCCGAATCTCCTATCCTTATAGGAGAAGCCTAATTATAGTATTAACAAACTAAAATGGGTGTCTCGTTGGACATTCAGGTGCTGTAGGTCAAAGAATACTGAACAACAGTTTATAAAGGCTGGAAATTCTTACTCTTGGAAATAATTTTATAGCCTAATGTACACCCTTTATGGGGTTAGTCACAGGACCCCGAATCTCCTATCCTTATAGGAGAAGCCTAATTATAGTATTAACAAACTAAAATGGGTGTCTCGTTGGACATTCAGGTGGTTGTAGGTCAAAGAATACTGAACAACAGTTTATAAAGGCTGGAAATTCTTACTCTTGGAAATAATTTTATAGCCTAATGTACACCTTATTGGTTGGGTTAGTCACAGGACCCCGAATCTCCTATCCTTATAGGAGAAGCCTAATTATAGTATTAACAAACTAAAATGGGTGTCTCGTTGGACATTCAGGTGCTGTAGGTCAAAGAATACTGAACAACAGTTTATAAAGGCTGGAAATTCTTACTCTTGGAAATAATTTTATAGCCTAATGTACACCCTTATTGGGTTAGTCACAGGACCCCGAATCTCCTATCCTTATAGGAGAAGCCTAATTATAGTATTAACAAACTAAAATGGGTGTCTCGTTGGACATTCAGGTGCTGTAGGTCAAAGAATACTGAACAACAGTTTATAAAGGCTGGAAATTCTTACTCTTGGAAATAATTTTATAGCCTAATGTACACCCTTATTGGGTTAGTCACAGGACCCCGAATCTCCTATCCTTATAGGAGAAGCCTAATTATAGTATTAACAAACTAAAATGGGTGTCTCGTTGGACATTCAGGTGGTGTAGGTCAAAGAATACTGAACAACAGTTTATAAAGGCTGGAAATTCTTACTCTTGGAAATAATTTTATAGCCTAATGTACACCCTTATTGGGTTAGTCACAGGACCCCGAATCTCCTATCCTTATAGGAGAAGCCTAATTATAGTATTAACAAACTAAAATGGGTGTCTCGTTGGACATTCAGGTGCTGTAGGTCAAAGAATACTGAACAACAGTTTATAAAGGCTGGAAATTCTTACTCTTGGAAATAATTTTATAGCCTAATGTACACCCTTATTGGGTTAGTCACAGGACCCCGAATCTCCTATCCTTATAGGAGAAGCCTAATTATAGTATTAACAAACTAAAATGGGTGTCTCGTTGGACATTCAGGTGCTGTAGGTCAAAGAATACTGAACAACAGTTTATAAAGGCTGGAAATTCTTACTCTTGGAAATAATTTTATAGCCTAATGTACACCCTTATTGGGTTAGTCACAGGACCCCGAATCTCCTATCCTTATAGGAGAAGCCTAATTATAGTATTAACAAACTAAAATGGGTGTCTCGTTGGACATTCAGGTGCTGTAGGTCAAAGAATACTGAACAACAGTTTATAAAGGCTGGAAATTCTTACTCTTGGAAATAATTTTATAGCCTAATGTACACCCTTATTGGGTTAGTCACAGGACCCCGAATCTCCTATCCTTATAGGAGAAGCCTAATTATAGTATTAACAAACTAAAATGGGTGTCTCGTTGGACATTCAGGTGTGTAGGTCAAAGAATACTGAACAACAGTTTATAAAGGCTGGAAATTCTTACTCTTGGAAATAATTTTATAGCCTAATGTACACCCTTATTGGGTTAGTCACAGGACCCCGAATCTCCTATCCTTATAGGAGAAGCCTAATTATAGTATTAACAAACTAAAATGGGTGTCTCGTTGGACATTCAGGTGCTGTAGGTCAAAGAATACTGAACAACAGTTTATAAAGGCTGGAAATTCTTACTCTTGGAAATAATTTTATAGCCTAATGTACACCCTTATTGGGTTAGTCACAGGACCCCGAATCTCCTATCCTTATAGGAGA
The DNA here is from genome assembly GCA_030844895.1 of Ambrosia x helenae. NCBI lineage: Eukaryota > Viridiplantae > Streptophyta > Magnoliopsida > Asterales > Asteraceae > Ambrosia > Ambrosia x helenae. The sequence continues at coordinate 115,145 of JAUTDX010007226.1, read as the reverse complement.
AGCCTAATTATAGTATTAACAAACTAAAATGGGTGTCTCGTTGGACATTCAGGTGCTGTAGGTCAAAGAATACTGAACAACAGTTTATAAAGGCTGGAAATTCTTACTCTTGGAAATAATTTTATAGCCTAATGTACACCCTTATTGGGTTAGTCACAGGACCCCGAATCTCCTATCCTTATAGGAGAAGCCTAATTATAGTATTAACAAACTAAAATGGGTGTCTCGTTGGACATTCAGGTGCTGTAGGTCAAAGAATACTGAACAACAGTTTATAAAGGCTGGAAATTCTTACTCTTGGAAATAATTTTATAGCCTAATGTACACCCTTATTGGGTTAGTCACAGGACCCCGAATCTCCTATCCTTATAGGAGAAGCCTAATTATAGTATTAACAAACTAAAATGGGTGTCTCGTTGGACATTCAGGTGCTGTAGGTCAAAGAATACTGAACAACAGTTTATAAAGGCTGGAAATTCTTACTCTTGGAAATAATTTTATAGCCTAATGTACACCCTTATTGGGTTAGTCACAGGACCCCGAATCTCCTATCCTTATAGGAGAAGCCTAATTATAGTATTAACAAACTAAAATGGGTGTCTCGTTGGACATTCAGGTGCTGTAGGTCAAAGAATACTGAACAACAGTTTATAAAGGCTGGAAATTCTTACTCTTGGAAATAATTTTATAGCCTAATGTACACCCTTATTGGGTTAGTCACAGGACCCCGAATCTCCTATCCTTATAGGAGAAGCCTAATTATAGTATTAACAAACTAAAATGGGTGTCTCGTTGGACATTCAGGTGCTGTAGGTCAAAGAATACTGAACAACAGTTTATAAAGGCTGGAAATTCTTACTCTTGGAAATAATTTTATAGCCTAATGTACACCCTTATTGGGTTAGTCACAGGACCCCGAATCTCCTATCCTTATAGGAGAAGCCTAATTATAGTATTAACAAACTAAAATGGGTGTCTCGTTGGACATTCAGGTGCTGTAGGTCAAAGAATACTGAACAACAGTTTATAAAGGCTGGAAATTCTTACTCTTGGAAATAATTTTATAGCCTAATGTACACCCTTATTGGGTTAGTCACAGGACCCCGAATCTCCTATCCTTATAGGAGAAGCCTAATTATAGTATTAACAAACTAAAATGGGTGTCTCGTTGGACATTCAGGTGCTGTAGGTCAAAGAATACTGAACAACAGTTTATAAAGGCTGGAAATTCTTACTCTTGGAAATAATTTTATAGCCTAATGTACACCCTTATTGGGTTAGTCACAGGACCCCGAATCTCCTATCCTTATAGGAGAAGCCTAATTATAGTATTAACAAACTAAAATGGGTGTCTCGTTGGACATTCAGGTGCTGTAGGTCAAAGAATACTGAACAACAGTTTATAAAGGCTGGAAATTCTTACTCTTGGAAATAATTTTATAGCCTAATGTACACCCTTATTGGGTTAGTCACAGGACCCCGAATCTCCTATCCTTATAGGAGAAGCCTAATTATAGTATTAACAAACTAAAATGGGTGTCTCGTTGGACATTCAGGTGCTGTAGGTCAAAGAATACTGAACAACAGTTTATAAAGGCTGGAAATTCTTACTCTTGGAAATAATTTTATAGCCTAATGTACACCCTTATTGGGTTAGTCACAGGACCCCGAATCTCCTATCCTTATAGGAGAAGCCTAATTATAGTATTAACAAACTAAAATGGGTGTCTCGTTGGACATTCAGGTGCTGTAGGTCAAAGAATACTGAACAACAGTTTATAAAGGCTGGAAATTCTTACTCTTGGAAATAATTTTATAGCCTAATGTACACCCTTATTGGGTTAGTCACAGGACCCCGAATCTCCTATCCTTATAGGAGAAGCCTAATTATAGTATTAACAAACTAAAATGGGTGTCTCGTTGGACATTCAGGTGCTGTAGGTCAAAGAATACTGAACAACAGTTTATAAAGGCTGGAAATTCTTACTCTTGGAAATAATTTTATAGCCTAATGTACACCCTTATTGGGTTAGTCACAGGACCCCGAATCTCCTATCCTTATAGGAGAAGCCTAATTATAGTATTAACAAACTAAAATGGGTGTCTCGTTGGACATTCAGGTGCTGTAGGTCAAAGAATACTGAACAACAGTTTATAAAGGCTGGAAATTCTTACTCTTGGAAATAATTTTATAGCCTAATGTACACCCTTATTGGGTTAGTCACAGGACCCCGAATCTCCTATCCTTATAGGAGAAGCCTAATTATAGTATTAACAAACTAAAATGGGTGTCTCGTTGGACATTCAGGTGCTGTAGGTCAAAGAATACTGAACAACAGTTTATAAAGGCTGGAAATTCTTACTCTTGGAAATAATTTTATAGCCTAATGTACACCCTTATTGGGTTAGTCACAGGACCCCGAATCTCCTATCCTTATAGGAGAAGCCTAATTATAGTATTAACAAACTAAAATGGGTGTCTCGTTGGACATTCAGGTGCTGTAGGTCAAAGAATACTGAACAACAGTTTATAAAGGCTGGAAATTCTTACTCTTGGAAATAATTTTATAGCCTAATGTACACCCTTATTGGGTTAGTCACAGGACCCCGAATCTCCTATCCTTATAGGAGAAGCCTAATTATAGTATTAACAAACTAAAATGGGTGTCTCGTTGGACATTCAGGTGCTGTAGGTCAAAGAATACTGAACAACAGTTTATAAAGGCTGGAAATTCTTACTCTTGGAAATAATTTTATAGCCTAATGTACACCCTTATTGGGTTAGTCACAGGACCCCGAATCTCCTATCCTTATAGGAGAAGCCTAATTATAGTATTAACAAACTAAAATGGGTGTCTCGTTGGACATTCAGGTGCTGTAGGTCAAAGAATACTGAACAACAGTTTATAAAGGCTGGAAATTCTTACTCTTGGAAATAATTTTATAGCCTAATGTACACCCTTATTGGGTTAGTCACAGGACCCCGAATCTCCTATCCTTATAGGAGAAGCCTAATTATAGTATTAACAAACTAAAATGGGTGTCTCGTTGGACATTCAGGTGCTGTAGGTCAAAGAATACTGAACAACAGTTTATAAAGGCTGGAAATTCTTACTCTTGGAAATAATTTTATAGCCTAATGTACACCCTTATTGGGTTAGTCACAGGACCCCGAATCTCCTATCCTTATAGGAGAAGCCTAATTATAGTATTAACAAACTAAAATGGGTGTCTCGTTGGACATTCAGGTGCTGTAGGTCAAAGAATACTGAACAACAGTTTATAAAGGCTGGAAATTCTTACTCTTGGAAATAATTTTATAGCCTAATGTACACCCTTATTGGGTTAGTCACAGGACCCCGAATCTCCTATCCTTATAGGAGAAGCCTAATTATAGTATTAACAAACTAAAATGGGTGTCTCGTTGGACATTCAGGTGCTGTAGGTCAAAGAATACTGAACAACAGTTTATAAAGGCTGGAAATTCTTACTCTTGGAAATAATTTTATAGCCTAATGTACACCCTTATTGGGTTAGTCACAGGACCCCGAATCTCCTATCCTTATAGGAGAAGCCTAATTATAGTATTAACAAACTAAAATGGGTGTCTCGTTGGACATTCAGGTGCTGTAGGTCAAAGAATACTGAACAACAGTTTATAAAGGCTGGAAATTCTTACTCTTGGAAATAATTTTATAGCCTAATGTACACCCTTATTGGGTTAGTCACAGGACCCCGAATCTCCTATCCTTATAGGAGAAGCCTAATTATAGTATTAACAAACTAAAATGGGTGTCTCGTTGGACATTCAGGTGCTGTAGGTCAAAGAATACTGAACAACAGTTTATAAAGGCTGGAAATTCTTACTCTTGGAAATAATTTTATAGCCTAATGTACACCCTTACTGGGTTAGTCACAGGACCCCGAATCTCCTATCCTTATAGGAGAAGCCTAATTATAGTATTAACAAACTAAAATGGGTGTCTCGTTGGACATTCAGGTGCTGTAGGTCAAAGAATACTGAACAACAGTTTATAAAGGCTGGAAATTCTTACTCTTGGAAATAATTTTATAGCCTAATGTACACCCTTATTGGGTTAGTCACAGGACCCCGAATCTCCTATCCTTATAGGAGAAGCCTAATTATAGTATTAACAAACTAAAATGGGTGTCTCGTTGGACATTCAGGTGCTGTAGGTCAAAGAATACTGAACAACAGTTTATAAAGGCTGGAAATTCTTACTCTTGGAAATAATTTTATAGCCTAATGTACACCCTTATTGGGTTAGTCACAGGACCCCGAATCTCCTATCCTTATAGGAGAAGCCTAATTATAGTATTAACAAACTAAAATGGGTGTCTCGTTGGACATTCAGGTGCTGTAGGTCAAAGAATACTGAACAACAGTTTATAAAGGCTGGAAATTCTTACTCTTGGAAATAATTTTATAGCCTAATGTACACCCTTATTGGGTTAGTCACAGGACCCCGAATCTCCTATCCTTATAGGAGAAGCCTAATTATAGTATTAACAAACTAAAATGGGTGTCTCGTTGGACATTCAGGTGCTGTAGGTCAAAGAATACTGAACAACAGTTTATAAAGGCTGGAAATTCTTACTCTTGGAAATAATTTTATAGCCTAATGTACACCCTTATTGGGTTAGTCACAGGACCCCGAATCTCCTATCCTTATAGGAGAAGCCTAATTATAGTATTAACAAACTAAAATGGGTGTCTCGTTGGACATTCAGGTGCTGTAGGTCAAAGAATACTGAACAACAGTTTATAAAGGCTGGAAATTCTTACTCTTGGAAATAATTTTATAGCCTAATGTACACCCTTATTGGGTTAGTCACAGGACCCCGAATCTCCTATCCTTATAGGAGAAGCCTAATTATAGTATTAACAAACTAAAATGGGTGTCTCGTTGGACATTCAGGTGCTGTAGGTCAAAGAATACTGAACAACAGTTTATAAAGGCTGGAAATTCTTACTCTTGGAAATAATTTTATAGCCTAATGTACACCCTTATTGGTTAGTCACAGGACCCCGAATCTCCTATCCTTATAGGAGAAGCCTAATTATAGTATTAACAAACTAAAATGGGTGTCTCGTTGGACATTCAGGTGCTGTAGGTCAAAGAATACTGAACAACAGTTTATAAAGGCTGGAAATTCTTACTCTTGGAAATAATTTTATAGCCTAATGTACACCCTTATTGGGTTAGTCACAGGACCCCGAATCTCCTATCCTTATAGGAGAAGCCTAATTATAGTATTAACAAACTAAAATGGGTGTCTCGTTGGACATTCAGGTGCTGTAGGTCAAAGAATACTGAACAACAGTTTATAAAGGCTGGAAATTCTTACTCTTGGAAATAATTTTATAGCCTAATGTACACCCTTATTGGGTTAGTCACAGGACCCCGAATCTCCTATCCTTATAGGAGAAGCCTAATTATAGTATTAACAAACTAAAATGGGTGTCTCGTTGGACATTCAGGTGCTGTAGGTCAAAGAATACTGAACAACAGTTTATAAAGGCTGGAAATTCTTACTCTTGGAAATAATTTTATAGCCTAATGTACACCCTTATTGGGTTAGTCACAGGACCCCGAATCTCCTATCCTTATAGGAGAAGCCTAATTATAGTATTAACAAACTAAAATGGGTGTCTCGTTGGACATTCAGGTGCTGTAGGTCAAAGAATACTGAACAACAGTTTATAAAGGCTGGAAATTCTTACTCTTGGAAATAATTTTATAGCCTAATGTACACCCTTATTGGGTTAGTCACAGGACCCCGAATCTCCTATCCTTATAGGAGAAGCCTAATTATAGTATTAACAAACTAAAATGGGTGTCTCGTTGGACATTCAGGTGCTGTAGGTCAAAGAATACTGAACAACAGTTTATAAAGGCTGGAAATTCTTACTCTTGGAAATAATTTTATAGCCTAATGTACACCCTTATTGGGTTAGTCACAGGACCCCGAATCTCCTATCCTTATAGGAGAAGCCTAATTATAGTATTAACAAACTAAAATGGGTGTCTCGTTGGACATTCAGGTGCTGTAGGTCAAAGAATACTGAACAACAGTTTATAAAGGCTGGAAATTCTTACTCTTGGAAATAATTTTATAGCCTAATGTACACCCTTATTGGGTTAGTCACAGGACCCCGAATCTCCTATCCTTATAGGAGAAGCCTAATTATAGTATTAACAAACTAAAATGGGTGTCTCGTTGGACATTCAGGTGGTGTAGGTCAAAGAATACTGAACAACAGTTTATAAAGGCTGGAAATTCTTACTCTTGGAAATAATTTTATAGCCTAATGTACACCCTTATTGGGTTAGTCACAGGACCCCGAATCTCCTATCCTTATAGGAGAAGCCTAATTATAGTATTAACAAACTAAAATGGGTGTCTCGTTGGACATTCAGGTGCTGTAGGTCAAAGAATACTGAACAACAGTTTATAAAGGCTGGAAATTCTTACTCTTGGAAATAATTTTATAGCCTAATGTACACCCTTATTGGGTTAGTCACAGGACCCCGAATCTCCTATCCTTATAGGAGAAGCCTAATTATAGTATTAACAAACTAAAATGGGTGTCTCGTTGGACATTCAGGTGCTGTAGGTCAAAGAATACTGAACAACAGTTTATAAAGGCTGGAAATTCTTACTCTTGGAAATAATTTTATAGCCTAATGTACACCCTTATTGGGTTAGTCACAGGACCCCGAATCTCCTATCCTTATAGGAGAAGCCTAATTATAGTATTAACAAACTAAAATGGGTGTCTCGTTGGACATTCAGGTGCTGTAGGTCAAAGAATACTGAACAACAGTTTATAAAGGCTGGAAATTCTTACTCTTGGAAATAATTTTATAGCCTAATGTACACCCTTATTGGGTTAGTCACAGGACCCCGAATCTCCTATCCTTATAGGAGAAGCCTAATTATAGTATTAACAAACTAAAATGGGTGTCTCGTTGGACATTCAGGTGCTGTAGGTCAAAGAATACTGAACAACAGTTTATAAAGGCTGGAAATTCTTACTCTTGGAAATAATTTTATAGCCTAATGTACACCCTTATTGGGTTAGTCACAGGACCCCGAATCTCCTATCCTTATAGGAGAAGCCTAATTATAGTATTAACAAACTAAAATGGGTGTCTCGTTGGACATTCAGGTGCTGTAGGTCAAAGAATACTGAACAACAGTTTATAAAGGCTGGAAATTCTTACTCTTGGAAATAATTTTATAGCCTAATGTACACCCTTATTGGGTTAGTCACAGGACCCCGAATCTCCTATCCTTATAGGAGAAGCCTAATTATAGTATTAACAAACTAAAATGGGTGTCTCGTTGGACATTCAGGTGCTGTAGGTCAAAGAATACTGAACAACAGTTTATAAAGGCTGGAAATTCTTACTCTTGGAAATAATTTTATAGCCTAATGTACACCCTTATTGGGTTAGTCACAGGACCCCGAATCTCCTATCCTTATAGGAGAAGCCTAATTATAGTATTAACAAACTAAAATGGGTGTCTCGTTGGACATTCAGGTGCTGTAGGTCAAAGAATACTGAACAACAGTTTATAAAGGCTGGAAATTCTTACTCTTGGAAATAATTTTATAGCCTAATGTACACCCTTATTGGGTTAGTCACAGGACCCCGAATCTCCTATCCTTATAGGAGAAGCCTAATTATAGTATTAACAAACTAAAATGGGTGTCTCGTTGGACATTCAGGTGCTGTAGGTCAAAGAATACTGAACAACAGTTTATAAAGGCTGGAAATTCTTACTCTTGGAAATAATTTTATAGCCTAATGTACACCCTTATTGGGTTAGTCACAGGACCCCGAATCTCCTATCCTTATAGGAGAAGCCTAATTATAGTATTAACAAACTAAAATGGGTGTCTCGTTGGACATTCAGGTGCTGTAGGTCAAAGAATACTGAACAACAGTTTATAAAGGCTGGAAATTCTTACTCTTGGAAATAATTTTATAGCCTAATGTACACCCTTATTGGGTTAGTCACAGGACCCCGAATCTCCTATCCTTATAGGAGAAGCCTAATTATAGTATTAACAAACTAAAATGGGTGTCTCGTTGGACATTCAGGTGCTGTAGGTCAAAGAATACTGAACAACAGTTTATAAAGGCTGGAAATTCTTACTCTTGGAAATAATTTTATAGCCTAATGTACACCCTTATTGGGTTAGTCACAGGACCCCGAATCTCCTATCCTTATAGGAGAAGCCTAATTATAGTATTAACAAACTAAAATGGGTGTCTCGTTGGACATTCAGGTGCTGTAGGTCAAAGAATACTGAACAACAGTTTATAAAGGCTGGAAATTCTTACTCTTGGAAATAATTTTATAGCCTAATGTACACCCTTATTGGGTTAGTCACAGGACCCCGAATCTCCTATCCTTATAGGAGAAGCCTAATTATAGTATTAACAAACTAAAATGGGTGTCTCGTTGGACATTCAGGTGCTGTAGGTCAAAGAATACTGAACAACAGTTTATAAAGGCTGGAAATTCTTACTCTTGGAAATAATTTTATAGCCTAATGTACACCCTTATTGGGTTAGTCACAGGACCCCGAATCTCCTATCCTTATAGGAGAAGCCTAATTATAGTATTAACAAACTAAAATGGGTGTCTCGTTGGACATTCAGGTGCTGTAGGTCAAAGAATACTGAACAACAGTTTATAAAGGCTGGAAATTCTTACTCTTGGAAATAATTTTATAGCCTAATGTACACCCTTATTGGGTTAGTCACAGGACCCCGAATCTCCTATCCTTATAGGAGAAGCCTAATTATAGTATTAACAAACTAAAATGGGTGTCTCGTTGGACATTCAGGTGCTGTAGGTCAAAGAATACTGAACAACAGTTTATAAAGGCTGGAAATTCTTACTCTTGGAAATAATTTTATAGCCTAATGTACACCCTTATTGGGTTAGTCACAGGACCCCGAATCTCCTATCCTTATAGGAGAAGCCTAATTATAGTATTAACAAACTAAAATGGGTGTCTCGTTGGACATTCAGGTGCTGTAGGTCAAAGAATACTGAACAACAGTTTATAAAGGCTGGAAATTCTTACTCTTGGAAATAATTTTATAGCCTAATGTACACCCTTATTGGGTTAGTCACAGGACCCCGAATCTCCTATCCTTATAGGAGAAGCCTAATTATAGTATTAACAAACTAAAATGGGTGTCTCGTTGGACATTCAGGTGCTGTAGGTCAAAGAATACTGAACAACAGTTTATAAAGGCTGGAAATTCTTACTCTTGGAAATAATTTTATAGCCTAATGTACACCCTTATTGGGTTAGTCACAGGACCCCGAATCTCCTATCCTTATAGGAGAAGCCTAATTATAGTATTAACAAACTAAAATGGGTGTCTCGTTGGACATTCAGGTGCTGTAGGTCAAAGAATACTGAACAACAGTTTATAAAGGCTGGAAATTCTTACTCTTGGAAATAATTTTATAGCCTAATGTACACCCTTATTGGGTTAGTCACAGGACCCCGAATCTCCTATCCTTATAGGAGAAGCCTAATTATAGTATTAACAAACTAAAATGGGTGTCTCGTTGGACATTCAGGTGCTGTAGGTCAAAGAATACTGAACAACAGTTTATAAAGGCTGGAAATTCTTACTCTTGGAAATAATTTTATAGCCTAATGTACACCCTTATTGGGTTAGTCACAGGACCCCGAATCTCCTATCCTTATAGGAGAAGCCTAATTATAGTATTAACAAACTAAAATGGGTGTCTCGTTGGACATTCAGGTGGTGTAGGTCAAAGAATACTGAACAACAGTTTATAAAGGCTGGAAATTCTTACTCTTGGAAATAATTTTATAGCCTAATGTACACCCTTATTGGGTTAGTCACAGGACCCCGAATCTCCTATCCTTATAGGAGAAGCCTAATTATAGTATTAACAAACTAAAATGGGTGTCTCGTTGGACATTCAGGTGCTGTAGGTCAAAGAATACTGAACAACAGTTTATAAAGGCTGGAAATTCTTACTCTTGGAAATAATTTTATAGCCTAATGTACACCCTTATTGGGTTAGTCACAGGACCCCGAATCTCCTATCCTTATAGGAGAAGCCTAATTATAGTATTAACAAACTAAAATGGGTGTCTCGTTGGACATTCAGGTGCTGTAGGTCAAAGAATACTGAACAACAGTTTATAAAGGCTGGAAATTCTTACTCTTGGAAATAATTTTATAGCCTAATGTACACCCTTATTGGGTTAGTCACAGGACCCCGAATCTCCTATCCTTATAGGAGAAGCCTAATTATAGTATTAACAAACTAAAATGGGTGTCTCGTTGGACATTCAGGTGCTGTAGGTCAAAGAATACTGAACAACAGTTTATAAAGGCTGGAAATTCTTACTCTTGGAAATAATTTTATAGCCTAATGTACACCCTTATTGGGTTAGTCACAGGACCCCGAATCTCCTATCCTTATAGGAGAAGCCTAATTATAGTATTAACAAACTAAAATGGGTGTCTCGTTGGACATTCAGGTGCTGTAGGTCAAAGAATACTGAACAACAGTTTATAAAGGCTGGAAATTCTTACTCTTGGAAATAATTTTATAGCCTAATGTACACCCTTATTGGGTTAGTCACAGGACCCCGAATCTCCTATCCTTATAGGAGAAGCCTAATTATAGTATTAACAAACTAAAATGGGTGTCTCGTTGGACATTCAGGTGCTGTAGGTCAAAGAATACTGAACAACAGTTTATAAAGGCTGGAAATTCTTACTCTTGGAAATAATTTTATAGCCTAATGTACACCCTTATTGGGTTAGTCACAGGACCCCGAATCTCCTATCCTTATAGGAGAAGCCTAATTATAGTATTAACAAACTAAAATGGGTGTCTCGTTGGACATTCAGGTGCTGTAGGTCAAAGAATACTGAACAACAGTTTATAAAGGCTGGAAATTCTTACTCTTGGAAATAATTTTATAGCCTAATGTACACCCTTATTGGGTTAGTCACAGGACCCCGAATCTCCTATCCTTATAGGAGAAGCCTAATTATAGTATTAACAAACTAAAATGGGTGTCTCGTTGGACATTCAGGTGCTGTAGGTCAAAGAATACTGAACAACAGTTTATAAAGGCTGGAAATTCTTACTCTTGGAAATAATTTTATAGCCTAATGTACACCCTTATTGGGTTAGTCACAGGACCCCGAATCTCCTATCCTTATAGGAGAAGCCTAATTATAGTATTAACAAACTAAAATGGGTGTCTCGTTGGACATTCAGGTGCTGTAGGTCAAAGAATACTGAACAACAGTTTATAAAGGCTGGAAATTCTTACTCTTGGAAATAATTTTATAGCCTAATGTACACCCTTATTGGGTTAGTCACAGGACCCCGAATCTCCTATCCTTATAGGAGAAGCCTAATTATAGTATTAACAAACTAAAATGGGTGTCTCGTTGGACATTCAGGTGCTGTAGGTCAAAGAATACTGAACAACAGTTTATAAAGGCTGGAAATTCTTACTCTTGGAAATAATTTTATAGCCTAATGTACACCCTTATTGGGTTAGTCACAGGACCCCGAATCTCCTATCCTTATAGGAGAAGCCTAATTATAGTATTAACAAACTAAAATGGGTGTCTCGTTGGACATTCAGGTGCTGTAGGTCAAAGAATACTGAACAACAGTTTATAAAGGCTGGAAATTCTTACTCTTGGAAATAATTTTATAGCCTAATGTACACCCTTATTGGGTTAGTCACAGGACCCCGAATCTCCTATCCTTATAGGAGAAGCCTAATTATAGTATTAACAAACTAAAATGGGTGTCTCGTTGGACATTCAGGTGCTGTAGGTCAAAGAATACTGAACAACAGTTTATAAAGGCTGGAAATTCTTACTCTTGGAAATAATTTTATAGCCTAATGTACACCCTTATTGGGTTAGTCACAGGACCCCGAATCTCCTATCCTTATAGGAGAAGCCTAATTATAGTATTAACAAACTAAAATGGGTGTCTCGTTGGACATTCAGGTGCTGTAGGTCAAAGAATACTGAACAACAGTTTATAAAGGCTGGAAATTCTTACTCTTGGAAATAATTTTATAGCCTAATGTACACCCTTATTGGGTTAGTCACAGGACCCCGAATCTCCTATCCTTATAGGAGAAGCCTAATTATAGTATTAACAAACTAAAATGGGTGTCTCGTTGGACATTCAGGTGCTGTAGGTCAAAGAATACTGAACAACAGTTTATAAAGGCTGGAAATTCTTACTCTTGGAAATAATTTTATAGCCTAATGTACACCCTTATTGGGTTAGTCACAGGACCCCGAATCTCCTATCCTTATAGGAGAAGCCTAATTATAGTATTAACAAACTAAAATGGGTGTCTCGTTGGACATTCAGGTGCTGTAGGTCAAAGAATACTGAACAACAGTTTATAAAGGCTGGAAATTCTTACTCTTGGAAATAATTTTATAGCCTAATGTACACCCTTATTGGGTTAGTCACAGGACCCCGAATCTCCTATCCTTATAGGAGAAGCCTAATTATAGTATTAACAAACTAAAATGGGTGTCTCGTTGGACATTCAGGTGCTGTAGGTCAAAGAATACTGAACAACAGTTTATAAAGGCTGGAAATTCTTACTCTTGGAAATAATTTTATAGCCTAATGTACACCCTTATTGGGTTAGTCACAGGACCCCGAATCTCCTATCCTTATAGGAGAAGCCTAATTATAGTATTAACAAACTAAAATGGGTGTCTCGTTGGACATTCAGGTGCTGTAGGTCAAAGAATACTGAACAACAGTTTATAAAGGCTGGAAATTCTTACTCTTGGAAATAATTTTATAGCCTAATGTACACCCTTATTGGGTTAGTCACAGGACCCCGAATCTCCTATCCTTATAGGAGAAGCCTAATTATAGTATTAACAAACTAAAATGGGTGTCTCGTTGGACATTCAGGTGGTGTAGGTCAAAGAATACTGAACAACAGTTTATAAAGGCTGGAAATTCTTACTCTTGGAAATAATTTTATAGCCTAATGTACACCCTTATTGGGTTAGTCACAGGACCCCGAATCTCCTATCCTTATAGGAGAAGCCTAATTATAGTATTAACAAACTAAAATGGGTGTCTCGTTGGACATTCAGGTGCTGTAGGTCAAAGAATACTGAACAACAGTTTATAAAGGCTGGAAATTCTTACTCTTGGAAATAATTTTATAGCCTAATGTACACCCTTATTGGGTTAGTCACAGGACCCCGAATCTCCTATCCTTATAGGAGAAGCCTAATTATAGTATTAACAAACTAAAATGGGTGTCTCGTTGGACATTCAGGTGCTGTAGGTCAAAGAATACTGAACAACAGTTTATAAAGGCTGGAAATTCTTACTCTTGGAAATAATTTTATAGCCTAATGTACACCCTTATTGGGTTAGTCACAGGACCCCGAATCTCCTATCCTTATAGGAGAAGCCTAATTATAGTATTAACAAACTAAAATGGGTGTCTCGTTGGACATTCAGGTGCTGTAGGTCAAAGAATACTGAACAACAGTTTATAAAGGCTGGAAATTCTTACTCTTGGAAATAATTTTATAGCCTAATGTACACCCTTATTGGGTTAGTCACAGGACCCCGAATCTCCTATCCTTATAGGAGAAGCCTAATTATAGTATTAACAAACTAAAATGGGTGTCTCGTTGGACATTCAGGTGCTGTAGGTCAAAGAATACTGAACAACAGTTTATAAAGGCTGGAAATTCTTACTCTTGGAAATAATTTTATAGCCTAATGTACACCCTTATTGGGTTAGTCACAGGACCCCGAATCTCCTATCCTTATAGGAGAAGCCTAATTATAGTATTAACAAACTAAAATGGGTGTCTCGTTGGACATTCAGGTGCTGTAGGTCAAAGAATACTGAACAACAGTTTATAAAGGCTGGAAATTCTTACTCTTGGAAATAATTTTATAGCCTAATGTACACCCTTATTGGGTTAGTCACAGGACCCCGAATCTCCTATCCTTATAGGAGAAGCCTAATTATAGTATTAACAAACTAAAATGGGTGTCTCGTTGGACATTCAGGTGCTGTAGGTCAAAGAATACTGAACAACAGTTTATAAAGGCTGGAAATTCTTACTCTTGGAAATAATTTTATAGCCTAATGTACACCCTTATTGGGTTAGTCACAGGACCCCGAATCTCCTATCCTTATAGGAGAAGCCTAATTATAGTATTAACAAACTAAAATGGGTGTCTCGTTGGACATTCAGGTGCTGTAGGTCAAAGAATACTGAACAACAGTTTATAAAGGCTGGAAATTCTTACTCTTGGAAATAATTTTATAGCCTAATGTACACCCTTATTGGGTTAGTCACAGGACCCCGAATCTCCTATCCTTATAGGAGAAGCCTAATTATAGTATTAACAAACTAAAATGGGTGTCTCGTTGGACATTCAGGTGCTGTAGGTCAAAGAATACTGAACAACAGTTTATAAAGGCTGGAAATTCTTACTCTTGGAAATAATTTTATAGCCTAATGTACACCCTTATTGGGTTAGTCACAGGACCCCGAATCTCCTATCCTTATAGGAGAAGCCTAATTATAGTATTAACAAACTAAAATGGGTGTCTCGTTGGACATTCAGGTGCTGTAGGTCAAAGAATACTGAACAACAGTTTATAAAGGCTGGAAATTCTTACTCTTGGAAATAATTTTATAGCCTAATGTACACCCTTATTGGGTTAGTCACAGGACCCCGAATCTCCTATCCTTATAGGAGAAGCCTAATTATAGTATTAACAAACTAAAATGGGTGTCTCGTTGGACATTCAGGTGCTGTAGGTCAAAGAATACTGAACAACAGTTTATAAAGGCTGGAAATTCTTACTCTTGGAAATAATTTTATAGCCTAATGTACACCCTTATTGGGTTAGTCACAGGACCCCGAATCTCCTATCCTTATAGGAGAAGCCTAATTATAGTATTAACAAACTAAAATGGGTGTCTCGTTGGACATTCAGGTGCTGTAGGTCAAAGAATACTGAACAACAGTTTATAAAGGCTGGAAATTCTTACTCTTGGAAATAATTTTATAGCCTAATGTACACCCTTATTGGGTTAGTCACAGGACCCCGAATCTCCTATCCTTATAGGAGAAGCCTAATTATAGTATTAACAAACTAAAATGGGTGTCTCGTTGGACATTCAGGTGCTGTAGGTCAAAGAATACTGAACAACAGTTTATAAAGGCTGGAAATTCTTACTCTTGGAAATAATTTTATAGCCTAATGTACACCCTTATTGGGTTAGTCACAGGACCCCGAATCTCCTATCCTTATAGGAGAAGCCTAATTATAGTATTAACAAACTAAAATGGGTGTCTCGTTGGACATTCAGGTGCTGTAGGTCAAAGAATACTGAACAACAGTTTATAAAGGCTGGAAATTCTTACTCTTGGAAATAATTTTATAGCCTAATGTACACCCTTATTGGGTTAGTCACAGGACCCCGAATCTCCTATCCTTATAGGAGAAGCCTAATTATAGTATTAACAAACTAAAATGGGTGTCTCGTTGGACATTCAGGTGCTGTAGGTCAAAGAATACTGAACAACAGTTTATAAAGGCTGGAAATTCTTACTCTTGGAAATAATTTTATAGCCTAATGTACACCCTTATTGGGTTAGTCACAGGACCCCGAATCTCCTATCCTTATAGGAGAAGCCTAATTATAGTATTAACAAACTAAAATGGGTGTCTCGTTGGACATTCAGGTGCTGTAGGTCAAAGAATACTGAACAACAGTTTATAAAGGCTGGAAATTCTTACTCTTGGAAATAATTTTATAGCCTAATGTACACCCTTATTGGGTTAGTCACAGGACCCCGAATCTCCTATCCTTATAGGAGAAGCCTAATTATAGTATTAACAAACTAAAATGGGTGTCTCGTTGGACATTCAGGTGCTGTAGGTCAAAGAATACTGAACAACAGTTTATAAAGGCTGGAAATTCTTACTCTTGGAAATAATTTTATAGCCTAATGTACACCCTTATTGGGTTAGTCACAGGACCCCGAATCTCCTATCCTTATAGGAGAAGCCTAATTATAGTATTAACAAACTAAAATGGGTGTCTCGTTGGACATTCAGGTGCTGTAGGTCAAAGAATACTGAACAACAGTTTATAAAGGCTGGAAATTCTTACTCTTGGAAATAATTTTATAGCCTAATGTACACCCTTATTGGGTTAGTCACAGGACCCCGAATCTCCTATCCTTATAGGAGAAGCCTAATTATAGTATTAACAAACTAAAATGGGTGTCTCGTTGGACATTCAGGTGCTGTAGGTCAAAGAATACTGAACAACAGTTTATAAAGGCTGGAAATTCTTACTCTTGGAAATAATTTTATAGCCTAATGTACACCCTTATTGGGTTAGTCACAGGACCCCGAATCTCCTATCCTTATAGGAGAAGCCTAATTATAGTATTAACAAACTAAAATGGGTGTCTCGTTGGACATTCAGGTGCTGTAGGTCAAAGAATACTGAACAACAGTTTATAAAGGCTGGAAATTCTTACTCTTGGAAATAATTTTATAGCCTAATGTACACCCTTATTGGGTTAGTCACAGGACCCCGAATCTCCTATCCTTATAGGAGAAGCCTAATTATAGTATTAACAAACTAAAATGGGTGTCTCGTTGGACATTCAGGTGCTGTAGGTCAAAGAATACTGAACAACAGTTTATAAAGGCTGGAAATTCTTACTCTTGGAAATAATTTTATAGCCTAATGTACACCCTTATTGGGTTAGTCACAGGACCCCGAATCTCCTATCCTTATAGGAGAAGCCTAATTATAGTATTAACAAACTAAAATGGGTGTCTCGTTGGACATTCAGGTGCTGTAGGTCAAAGAATACTGAACAACAGTTTATAAAGGCTGGAAATTCTTACTCTTGGAAATAATTTTATAGCCTAATGTACACCCTTATTGGGTTAGTCACAGGACCCCGAATCTCCTATCCTTATAGGAGAAGCCTAATTATAGTATTAACAAACTAAAATGGGTGTCTCGTTGGACATTCAGGTGCTGTAGGTCAAAGAATACTGAACAACAGTTTATAAAGGCTGGAAATTCTTACTCTTGGAAATAATTTTATAGCCTAATGTACACCCTTATTGGGTTAGTCACAGGACCCCGAATCTCCTATCCTTATAGGAGAAGCCTAATTATAGTATTAACAAACTAAAATGGGTGTCTCGTTGGACATTCAGGTGCTGTAGGTCAAAGAATACTGAACAACAGTTTATAAAGGCTGGAAATTCTTACTCTTGGAAATAATTTTATAGCCTAATGTACACCCTTATTGGGTTAGTCACAGGACCCCGAATCTCCTATCCTTATAGGAGAAGCCTAATTATAGTATTAACAAACTAAAATGGGTGTCTCGTTGGACATTCAGGTGCTGTAGGTCAAAGAATACTGAACAACAGTTTATAAAGGCTGGAAATTCTTACTCTTGGAAATAATTTTATAGCCTAATGTACACCCTTATTGGGTTAGTCACAGGACCCCGAATCTCCTATCCTTATAGGAGAAGCCTAATTATAGTATTAACAAACTAAAATGGGTGTCTCGTTGGACATTCAGGTGCTGTAGGTCAAAGAATACTGAACAACAGTTTATAAAGGCTGGAAATTCTTACTCTTGGAAATAATTTTATAGCCTAATGTACACCCTTATTGGGTTAGTCACAGGACCCCGAATCTCCTATCCTTATAGGAGAAGCCTAATTATAGTATTAACAAACTAAAATGGGTGTCTCGTTGGACATTCAGGTGCTGTAGGTCAAAGAATACTGAACAACAGTTTATAAAGGCTGGAAATTCTTACTCTTGGAAATAATTTTATAGCCTAATGTACACCCTTATTGGGTTAGTCACAGGACCCCGAATCTCCTATCCTTATAGGAGAAGCCTAATTATAGTATTAACAAACTAAAATGGGTGTCTCGTTGGACATTCAGGTGCTGTAGGTCAAAGAATACTGAACAACAGTTTATAAAGGCTGGAAATTCTTACTCTTGGAAATAATTTTATAGCCTAATGTACACCCTTATTGGGTTAGTCACAGGACCCCGAATCTCCTATCCTTATAGGAGAAGCCTAATTATAGTATTAACAAACTAAAATGGGTGTCTCGTTGGACATTCAGGTGCTGTAGGTCAAAGAATACTGAACAACAGTTTATAAAGGCTGGAAATTCTTACTCTTGGAAATAATTTTATAGCCTAATGTACACCCTTATTGGGTTAGTCACAGGACCCCGAATCTCCTATCCTTATAGGAGAAGCCTAATTATAGTATTAACAAACTAAAATGGGTGTCTCGTTGGACATTCAGGTGCTGTAGGTCAAAGAATACTGAACAACAGTTTATAAAGGCTGGAAATTCTTACTCTTGGAAATAATTTTATAGCCTAATGTACACCCTTATTGGGTTAGTCACAGGACCCCGAATCTCCTATCCTTATAGGAGAAGCCTAATTATAGTATTAACAAACTAAAATGGGTGTCTCGTTGGACATTCAGGTGCTGTAGGTCAAAGAATACTGAACAACAGTTTATAAAGGCTGGAAATTCTTACTCTTGGAAATAATTTTATAGCCTAATGTACACCCTTATTGGGTTAGTCACAGGACCCCGAATCTCCTATCCTTATAGGAGAAGCCTAATTATAGTATTAACAAACTAAAATGGGTGTCTCGTTGGACATTCAGGTGCTGTAGGTCAAAGAATACTGAACAACAGTTTATAAAGGCTGGAAATTCTTACTCTTGGAAATAATTTTATAGCCTAATGTACACCCTTATTGGGTTAGTCACAGGACCCCGAATCTCCTATCCTTATAGGAGAAGCCTAATTATAGTATTAACAAACTAAAATGGGTGTCTCGTTGGACATTCAGGTGCTGTAGGTCAAAGAATACTGAACAACAGTTTATAAAGGCTGGAAATTCTTACTCTTGGAAATAATTTTATAGCCTAATGTACACCCTTATTGGGTTAGTCACAGGACCCCGAATCTCCTATCCTTATAGGAGAAGCCTAATTATAGTATTAACAAACTAAAATGGGTGTCTCGTTGGACATTCAGGTGCTGTAGGTCAAAGAATACTGAACAACAGTTTATAAAGGCTGGAAATTCTTACTCTTGGAAATAATTTTATAGCCTAATGTACACCCTTATTGGGTTAGTCACAGGACCCCGAATCTCCTATCCTTATAGGAGAAGCCTAATTATAGTATTAACAAACTAAAATGGGTGTCTCGTTGGACATTCAGGTGCTGTAGGTCAAAGAATACTGAACAACAGTTTATAAAGGCTGGAAATTCTTACTCTTGGAAATAATTTTATAGCCTAATGTACACCCTTATTGGGTTAGTCACAGGACCCCGAATCTCCTATCCTTATAGGAGAAGCCTAATTATAGTATTAACAAACTAAAATGGGTGTCTCGTTGGACATTCAGGTGCTGTAGGTCAAAGAATACTGAACAACAGTTTATAAAGGCTGGAAATTCTTACTCTTGGAAATAATTTTATAGCCTAATGTACACCCTTATTGGGTTAGTCACAGGACCCCGAATCTCCTATCCTTATAGGAGAAGCCTAATTATAGTATTAACAAACTAAAATGGGTGTCTCGTTGGACATTCAGGTGCTGTAGGTCAAAGAATACTGAACAACAGTTTATAAAGGCTGGAAATTCTTACTCTTGGAAATAATTTTATAGCCTAATGTACACCCTTATTGGGTTAGTCACAGGACCCCGAATCTCCTATCCTTATAGGAGAAGCCTAATTATAGTATTAACAAACTAAAATGGGTGTCTCGTTGGACATTCAGGTGCTGTAGGTCAAAGAATACTGAACAACAGTTTATAAAGGCTGGAAATTCTTACTCTTGGAAATAATTTTATAGCCTAATGTACACCCTTATTGGGTTAGTCACAGGACCCCGAATCTCCTATCCTTATAGGAGAAGCCTAATTATAGTATTAACAAACTAAAATGGGTGTCTCGTTGGACATTCAGGTGCTGTAGGTCAAAGAATACTGAACAACAGTTTATAAAGGCTGGAAATTCTTACTCTTGGAAATAATTTTATAGCCTAATGTACACCCTTATTGGGTTAGTCACAGGACCCCGAATCTCCTATCCTTATAGGAGAAGCCTAATTATAGTATTAACAAACTAAAATGGGTGTCTCGTTGGACATTCAGGTGCTGTAGGTCAAAGAATACTGAACAACAGTTTATAAAGGCTGGAAATTCTTACTCTTGGAAATAATTTTATAGCCTAATGTACACCCTTATTGGGTTAGTCACAGGACCCCGAATCTCCTATCCTTATAGGAGAAGCCTAATTATAGTATTAACAAACTAAAATGGGTGTCTCGTTGGACATTCAGGTGCTGTAGGTCAAAGAATACTGAACAACAGTTTATAAAGGCTGGAAATTCTTACTCTTGGAAATAATTTTATAGCCTAATGTACACCCTTATTGGGTTAGTCACAGGACCCCGAATCTCCTATCCTTATAGGAGAAGCCTAATTATAGTATTAACAAACTAAAATGGGTGTCTCGTTGGACATTCAGGTGCTGTAGGTCAAAGAATACTGAACAACAGTTTATAAAGGCTGGAAATTCTTACTCTTGGAAATAATTTTATAGCCTAATGTACACCCTTATTGGGTTAGTCACAGGACCCCGAATCTCCTATCCTTATAGGAGAAGCCTAATTATAGTATTAACAAACTAAAATGGGTGTCTCGTTGGACATTCAGGTGCTGTAGGTCAAAGAATACTGAACAACAGTTTATAAAGGCTGGAAATTCTTACTCTTGGAAATAATTTTATAGCCTAATGTACACCCTTATTGGGTTAGTCACAGGACCCCGAATCTCCTATCCTTATAGGAGAAGCCTAATTATAGTATTAACAAACTAAAATGGGTGTCTCGTTGGACATTCAGGTGCTGTAGGTCAAAGAATACTGAACAACAGTTTATAAAGGCTGGAAATTCTTACTCTTGGAAATAATTTTATAGCCTAATGTACACCCTTATTGGGTTAGTCACAGGACCCCGAATCTCCTATCCTTATAGGAGAAGCCTAATTATAGTATTAACAAACTAAAATGGGTGTCTCGTTGGACATTCAGGTGCTGTAGGTCAAAGAATACTGAACAACAGTTTATAAAGGCTGGAAATTCTTACTCTTGGAAATAATTTTATAGCCTAATGTACACCCTTATTGGGTTAGTCACAGGACCCCGAATCTCCTATCCTTATAGGAGAAGCCTAATTATAGTATTAACAAACTAAAATGGGTGTCTCGTTGGACATTCAGGTGCTGTAGGTCAAAGAATACTGAACAACAGTTTATAAAGGCTGGAAATTCTTACTCTTGGAAATAATTTTATAGCCTAATGTACACCCTTATTGGGTTAGTCACAGGACCCCGAATCTCCTATCCTTATAGGAGAAGCCTAATTATAGTATTAACAAACTAAAATGGGTGTCTCGTTGGACATTCAGGTGCTGTAGGTCAAAGAATACTGAACAACAGTTTATAAAGGCTGGAAATTCTTACTCTTGGAAATAATTTTATAGCCTAATGTACACCCTTATTGGGTTAGTCACAGGACCCCGAATCTCCTATCCTTATAGGAGAAGCCTAATTATAGTATTAACAAACTAAAATGGGTGTCTCGTTGGACATTCAGGTGCTGTAGGTCAAAGAATACTGAACAACAGTTTATAAAGGCTGGAAATTCTTACTCTTGGAAATAATTTTATAGCCTAATGTACACCCTTATTGGGTTAGTCACAGGACCCCGAATCTCCTATCCTTATAGGAGAAGCCTAATTATAGTATTAACAAACTAAAATGGGTGTCTCGTTGGACATTCAGGTGCTGTAGGTCAAAGAATACTGAACAACAGTTTATAAAGGCTGGAAATTCTTACTCTTGGAAATAATTTTATAGCCTAATGTACACCCTTATTGGGTTAGTCACAGGACCCCGAATCTCCTATCCTTATAGGAGAAGCCTAATTATAGTATTAACAAACTAAAATGGGTGTCTCGTTGGACATTCAGGTGCTGTAGGTCAAAGAATACTGAACAACAGTTTATAAAGGCTGGAAATTCTTACTCTTGGAAATAATTTTATAGCCTAATGTACACCCTTATTGGGTTAGTCACAGGACCCCGAATCTCCTATCCTTATAGGAGAAGCCTAATTATAGTATTAACAAACTAAAATGGGTGTCTCGTTGGACATTCAGGTGCTGTAGGTCAAAGAATACTGAACAACAGTTTATAAAGGCTGGAAATTCTTACTCTTGGAAATAATTTTATAGCCTAATGTACACCCTTATTGGGTTAGTCACAGGACCCCGAATCTCCTATCCTTATAGGAGAAGCCTAATTATAGTATTAACAAACTAAAATGGGTGTCTCGTTGGACATTCAGGTGCTGTAGGTCAAAGAATACTGAACAACAGTTTATAAAGGCTGGAAATTCTTACTCTTGGAAATAATTTTATAGCCTAATGTACACCCTTATTGGGTTAGTCACAGGACCCCGAATCTCCTATCCTTATAGGAGAAGCCTAATTATAGTATTAACAAACTAAAATGGGTGTCTCGTTGGACATTCAGGTGGTGTAGGTCAAAGAATACTGAACAACAGTTTATAAAGGCTGGAAATTCTTACTCTTGGAAATAATTTTATAGCCTAATGTACACCCTTATTGGGTTAGTCACAGGACCCCGAATCTCCTATCCTTATAGGAGAAGCCTAATTATAGTATTAACAAACTAAAATGGGTGTCTCGTTGGACATTCAGGTGCTGTAGGTCAAAGAATACTGAACAACAGTTTATAAAGGCTGGAAATTCTTACTCTTGGAAATAATTTTATAGCCTAATGTACACCCTTATTGGGTTAGTCACAGGACCCCGAATCTCCTATCCTTATAGGAGAAGCCTAATTATAGTATTAACAAACTAAAATGGGTGTCTCGTTGGACATTCAGGTGCTGTAGGTCAAAGAATACTGAACAACAGTTTATAAAGGCTGGAAATTCTTACTCTTGGAAATAATTTTATAGCCTAATGTACACCCTTATTGGGTTAGTCACAGGACCCCGAATCTCCTATCCTTATAGGAGAAGCCTAATTATAGTATTAACAAACTAAAATGGGTGTCTCGTTGGACATTCAGGTGCTGTAGGTCAAAGAATACTGAACAACAGTTTATAAAGGCTGGAAATTCTTACTCTTGGAAATAATTTTATAGCCTAATGTACACCCTTATTGGGTTAGTCACAGGACCCCGAATCTCCTATCCTTATAGGAGAAGCCTAATTATAGTATTAACAAACTAAAATGGGTGTCTCGTTGGACATTCAGGTGCTGTAGGTCAAAGAATACTGAACAACAGTTTATAAAGGCTGGAAATTCTTACTCTTGGAAATAATTTTATAGCCTAATGTACACCCTTATTGGGTTAGTCACAGGACCCCGAATCTCCTATCCTTATAGGAGAAGCCTAATTATAGTATTAACAAACTAAAATGGGTGTCTCGTTGGACATTCAGGTGCTGTAGGTCAAAGAATACTGAACAACAGTTTATAAAGGCTGGAAATTCTTACTCTTGGAAATAATTTTATAGCCTAATGTACACCCTTATTGGGTTAGTCACAGGACCCCGAATCTCCTATCCTTATAGGAGAAGCCTAATTATAGTATTAACAAACTAAAATGGGTGTCTCGTTGGACATTCAGGTGCTGTAGGTCAAAGAATACTGAACAACAGTTTATAAAGGCTGGAAATTCTTACTCTTGGAAATAATTTTATAGCCTAATGTACACCCTTATTGGGTTAGTCACAGGACCCCGAATCTCCTATCCTTATAGGAGAAGCCTAATTATAGTATTAACAAACTAAAATGGGTGTCTCGTTGGACATTCAGGTGCTGTAGGTCAAAGAATACTGAACAACAGTTTATAAAGGCTGGAAATTCTTACTCTTGGAAATAATTTTATAGCCTAATGTACACCCTTATTGGGTTAGTCACAGGACCCCGAATCTCCTATCCTTATAGGAGAAGCCTAATTATAGTATTAACAAACTAAAATGGGTGTCTCGTTGGACATTCAGGTGCTGTAGGTCAAAGAATACTGAACAACAGTTTATAAAGGCTGGAAATTCTTACTCTTGGAAATAATTTTATAGCCTAATGTACACCCTTATTGGGTTAGTCACAGGACCCCGAATCTCCTATCCTTATAGGAGAAGCCTAATTATAGTATTAACAAACTAAAATGGGTGTCTCGTTGGACATTCAGGTGCTGTAGGTCAAAGAATACTGAACAACAGTTTATAAAGGCTGGAAATTCTTACTCTTGGAAATAATTTTATAGCCTAATGTACACCCTTATTGGGTTAGTCACAGGACCCCGAATCTCCTATCCTTATAGGAGAAGCCTAATTATAGTATTAACAAACTAAAATGGGTGTCTCGTTGGACATTCAGGTGCTGTAGGTCAAAGAATACTGAACAACAGTTTATAAAGGCTGGAAATTCTTACTCTTGGAAATAATTTTATAGCCTAATGTACACCCTTATTGGGTTAGTCACAGGACCCCGAATCTCCTATCCTTATAGGAGAAGCCTAATTATAGTATTAACAAACTAAAATGGGTGTCTCGTTGGACATTCAGGTGCTGTAGGTCAAAGAATACTGAACAACAGTTTATAAAGGCTGGAAATTCTTACTCTTGGAAATAATTTTATAGCCTAATGTACACCCTTATTGGGTTAGTCACAGGACCCCGAATCTCCTATCCTTATAGGAGAAGCCTAATTATAGTATTAACAAACTAAAATGGGTGTCTCGTTGGACATTCAGGTGCTGTAGGTCAAAGAATACTGAACAACAGTTTATAAAGGCTGGAAATTCTTACTCTTGGAAATAATTTTATAGCCTAATGTACACCCTTATTGGGTTAGTCACAGGACCCCGAATCTCCTATCCTTATAGGAGAAGCCTAATTATAGTATTAACAAACTAAAATGGGTGTCTCGTTGGACATTCAGGTGTGTAGGTCAAAGAATACTGAACAACAGTTTATAAAGGCTGGAAATTCTTACTCTTGGAAATAATTTTATAGCCTAATGTACACCCTTATTGGGTTAGTCACAGGACCCCGAATCTCCTATCCTTATAGGAGAAGCCTAATTATAGTATTAACAAACTAAAATGGGTGTCTCGTTGGACATTCAGGTGCTGTAGGTCAAAGAATACTGAACAACAGTTTATAAAGGCTGGAAATTCTTACTCTTGGAAATAATTTTATAGCCTAATGTACACCCTTATTGGGTTAGTCACAGGACCCCGAATCTCCTATCCTTATAGGAGAAGCCTAATTATAGTATTAACAAACTAAAATGGGTGTCTCGTTGGACATTCAGGTGCTGTAGGTCAAAGAATACTGAACAACAGTTTATAAAGGCTGGAAATTCTTACTCTTGGAAATAATTTTATAGCCTAATGTACACCCTTATTGGGTTAGTCACAGGACCCCGAATCTCCTATCCTTATAGGAGAAGCCTAATTATAGTATTAACAAACTAAAATGGGTGTCTCGTTGGACATTCAGGTGCTGTAGGTCAAAGAATACTGAACAACAGTTTATAAAGGCTGGAAATTCTTACTCTTGGAAATAATTTTATAGCCTAATGTACACCCTTATTGGGTTAGTCACAGGACCCCGAATCTCCTATCCTTATAGGAGAAGCCTAATTATAGTATTAACAAACTAAAATGGGTGTCTCGTTGGACATTCAGGTGCTGTAGGTCAAAGAATACTGAACAACAGTTTATAAAGGCTGGAAATTCTTACTCTTGGAAATAATTTTATAGCCTAATGTACACCCTTATTGGGTTAGTCACAGGACCCCGAATCTCCTATCCTTATAGGAGAAGCCTAATTATAGTATTAACAAACTAAAATGGGTGTCTCGTTGGACATTCAGGTGCTGTAGGTCAAAGAATACTGAACAACAGTTTATAAAGGCTGGAAATTCTTACTCTTGGAAATAATTTTATAGCCTAATGTACACCCTTATTGGGTTAGTCACAGGACCCCGAATCTCCTATCCTTATAGGAGAAGCCTAATTATAGTATTAACAAACTAAAATGGGTGTCTCGTTGGACATTCAGGTGCTGTAGGTCAAAGAATACTGAACAACAGTTTATAAAGGCTGGAAATTCTTACTCTTGGAAATAATTTTATAGCCTAATGTACACCCTTATTGGGTTAGTCACAGGACCCCGAATCTCCTATCCTTATAGGAGAAGCCTAATTATAGTATTAACAAACTAAAATGGGTGTCTCGTTGGACATTCAGGTGCTGTAGGTCAAAGAATACTGAACAACAGTTTATAAAGGCTGGAAATTCTTACTCTTGGAAATAATTTTATAGCCTAATGTACACCCTTATTGGGTTAGTCACAGGACCCCGAATCTCCTATCCTTATAGGAGAAGCCTAATTATAGTATTAACAAACTAAAATGGGTGTCTCGTTGGACATTCAGGTGCTGTAGGTCAAAGAATACTGAACAACAGTTTATAAAGGCTGGAAATTCTTACTCTTGGAAATAATTTTATAGCCTAATGTACACCCTTATTGGGTTAGTCACAGGACCCCGAATCTCCTATCCTTATAGGAGAAGCCTAATTATAGTATTAACAAACTAAAATGGGTGTCTCGTTGGACATTCAGGTGCTGTAGGTCAAAGAATACTGAACAACAGTTTATAAAGGCTGGAAATTCTTACTCTTGGAAATAATTTTATAGCCTAATGTACACCCTTATTGGGTTAGTCACAGGACCCCGAATCTCCTATCCTTATAGGAGAAGCCTAATTATAGTATTAACAAACTAAAATGGGTGTCTCGTTGGACATTCAGGTGCTGTAGGTCAAAGAATACTGAACAACAGTTTATAAAGGCTGGAAATTCTTACTCTTGGAAATAATTTTATAGCCTAATGTACACCCTTATTGGGTTAGTCACAGGACCCCGAATCTCCTATCCTTATAGGAGAAGCCTAATTATAGTATTAACAAACTAAAATGGGTGTCTCGTTGGACATTCAGGTGCTGTAGGTCAAAGAATACTGAACAACAGTTTATAAAGGCTGGAAATTCTTACTCTTGGAAATAATTTTATAGCCTAATGTACACCCTTATTGGGTTAGTCACAGGACCCCGAATCTCCTATCCTTATAGGAGAAGCCTAATTATAGTATTAACAAACTAAAATGGGTGTCTCGTTGGACATTCAGGTGCTGTAGGTCAAAGAATACTGAACAACAGTTTATAAAGGCTGGAAATTCTTACTCTTGGAAATAATTTTATAGCCTAATGTACACCCTTATTGGGTTAGTCACAGGACCCCGAATCTCCTATCCTTATAGGAGAAGCCTAATTATAGTATTAACAAACTAAAATGGGTGTCTCGTTGGACATTCAGGTGTGTAGGTCAAAGAATACTGAACAACAGTTTATAAAGGCTGGAAATTCTTACTCTTGGAAATAATTTTATAGCCTAATGTACACCCTTATTGGGTTAGTCACAGGACCCCGAATCTCCTATCCTTATAGGAGAAGCCTAATTATAGTATTAACAAACTAAAATGGGTGTCTCGTTGGACATTCAGGTGCTGTAGGTCAAAGAATACTGAACAACAGTTTATAAAGGCTGGAAATTCTTACTCTTGGAAATAATTTTATAGCCTAATGTACACCCTTATTGGGTTAGTCACAGGACCCCGAATCTCCTATCCTTATAGGAGAAGCCTAATTATAGTATTAACAAACTAAAATGGGTGTCTCGTTGGACATTCAGGTGCTGTAGGTCAAAGAATACTGAACAACAGTTTATAAAGGCTGGAAATTCTTACTCTTGGAAATAATTTTATAGCCTAATGTACACCCTTATTGGGTTAGTCACAGGACCCCGAATCTCCTATCCTTATAGGAGAAGCCTAATTATAGTATTAACAAACTAAAATGGGTGTCTCGTTGGACATTCAGGTGCTGTAGGTCAAAGAATACTGAACAACAGTTTATAAAGGCTGGAAATTCTTACTCTTGGAAATAATTTTATAGCCTAATGTACACCCTTATTGGGTTAGTCACAGGACCCCGAATCTCCTATCCTTATAGGAGAAGCCTAATTATAGTATTAACAAACTAAAATGGGTGTCTCGTTGGACATTCAGGTGCTGTAGGTCAAAGAATACTGAACAACAGTTTATAAAGGCTGGAAATTCTTACTCTTGGAAATAATTTTATAGCCTAATGTACACCCTTATTGGGTTAGTCACAGGACCCCGAATCTCCTATCCTTATAGGAGAAGCCTAATTATAGTATTAACAAACTAAAATGGGTGTCTCGTTGGACATTCAGGTGCTGTAGGTCAAAGAATACTGAACAACAGTTTATAAAGGCTGGAAATTCTTACTCTTGGAAATAATTTTATAGCCTAATGTACACCCTTATTGGGTTAGTCACAGGACCCCGAATCTCCTATCCTTATAGGAGAAGCCTAATTATAGTATTAACAAACTAAAATGGGTGTCTCGTTGGACATTCAGGTGCTGTAGGTCAAAGAATACTGAACAACAGTTTATAAAGGCTGGAAATTCTTACTCTTGGAAATAATTTTATAGCCTAATGTACACCCTTACTGGGTTAGTCACAGGACCCCGAATCTCCTATCCTTATAGGAGAAGCCTAATTATAGTATTAACAAACTAAAATGGGTGTCTCGTTGGACAT
>JAUTDX010007226.1:0-86105 GCA_030844895.1 Ambrosia x helenae | reverse complement strand
AACGAGACACCCATTTTAGTTTGTTAATACTATAATTAGGCTTCTCCTATAAGGATAGGAGATTCGGGGTCCTGTGACTAACCCAATAAGGGTGTACATTAGGCTATAAAATTATTTCCAAGAGTAAGAATTTCCAGCCTTTATAAACTGTTGTTCAGTATTCTTTGACCTACAGCACCTGAATGTCCAACGAGACACCCATTTTAGTTTGTTAATACTATAATTAGGCTTCTCCTATAAGGATAGGAGATTCGGGGTCCTGTGACTAACCCAATAAGGGTGTACATTAGGCTATAAAATTATTTCCAAGAGTAAGAATTTCCAGCCTTTATAAACTGTTGTTCAGTATTCTTTGACCTACAGCACCTGAATGTCCAACGAGACACCCATTTTAGTTTGTTAATACTATAATTAGGCTTCTCCTATAAGGATAGGAGATTCGGGGTCCTGTGACTAACCCAATAAGGGTGTACATTAGGCTATAAAATTATTTCCAAGAGTAAGAATTTCCAGCCTTTATAAACTGTTGTTCAGTATTCTTTGACCTACAGCACCTGAATGTCCAACGAGACACCCATTTTAGTTTGTTAATACTATAATTAGGCTTCTCCTATAAGGATAGGAGATTCGGGGTCCTGTGACTAACCCAATAAGGGTGTACATTAGGCTATAAAATTATTTCCAAGAGTAAGAATTTCCAGCCTTTATAAACTGTTGTTCAGTATTCTTTGACCTACAGCACCTGAATGTCCAACGAGACACCCATTTTAGTTTGTTAATACTATAATTAGGCTTCTCCTATAAGGATAGGAGATTCGGGGTCCTGTGACTAACCCAATAAGGGTGTACATTAGGCTATAAAATTATTTCCAAGAGTAAGAATTTCCAGCCTTTATAAACTGTTGTTCAGTATTCTTTGACCTACAGCACCTGAATGTCCAACGAGACACCCATTTTAGTTTGTTAATACTATAATTAGGCTTCTCCTATAAGGATAGGAGATTCGGGGTCCTGTGACTAACCCAATAAGGGTGTACATTAGGCTATAAAATTATTTCCAAGAGTAAGAATTTCCAGCCTTTATAAACTGTTGTTCAGTATTCTTTGACCTACAGCACCTGAATGTCCAACGAGACACCCATTTTAGTTTGTTAATACTATAATTAGGCTTCTCCTATAAGGATAGGAGATTCGGGGTCCTGTGACTAACCCAATAAGGGTGTACATTAGGCTATAAAATTATTTCCAAGAGTAAGAATTTCCAGCCTTTATAAACTGTTGTTCAGTATTCTTTGACCTACACCACCTGAATGTCCAACGAGACACCCATTTTAGTTTGTTAATACTATAATTAGGCTTCTCCTATAAGGATAGGAGATTCGGGGTCCTGTGACTAACCCAATAAGGGTGTACATTAGGCTATAAAATTATTTCCAAGAGTAAGAATTTCCAGCCTTTATAAACTGTTGTTCAGTATTCTTTGACCTACAGCACCTGAATGTCCAACGAGACACCCATTTTAGTTTGTTAATACTATAATTAGGCTTCTCCTATAAGGATAGGAGATTCGGGGTCCTGTGACTAACCCAATAAGGGTGTACATTAGGCTATAAAATTATTTCCAAGAGTAAGAATTTCCAGCCTTTATAAACTGTTGTTCAGTATTCTTTGACCTACAGCACCTGAATGTCCAACGAGACACCCATTTTAGTTTGTTAATACTATAATTAGGCTTCTCCTATAAGGATAGGAGATTCGGGGTCCTGTGACTAACCCAATAAGGGTGTACATTAGGCTATAAAATTATTTCCAAGAGTAAGAATTTCCAGCCTTTATAAACTGTTGTTCAGTATTCTTTGACCTACAGCACCTGAATGTCCAACGAGACACCCATTTTAGTTTGTTAATACTATAATTAGGCTTCTCCTATAAGGATAGGAGATTCGGGGTCCTGTGACTAACCCAATAAGGGTGTACATTAGGCTATAAAATTATTTCCAAGAGTAAGAATTTCCAGCCTTTATAAACTGTTGTTCAGTATTCTTTGACCTACACCACCTGAATGTCCAACGAGACACCCATTTTAGTTTGTTAATACTATAATTAGGCTTCTCCTATAAGGATAGGAGATTCGGGGTCCTGTGACTAACCCAATAAGGGTGTACATTAGGCTATAAAATTATTTCCAAGAGTAAGAATTTCCAGCCTTTATAAACTGTTGTTCAGTATTCTTTGACCTACAGCACCTGAATGTCCAACGAGACACCCATTTTAGTTTGTTAATACTATAATTAGGCTTCTCCTATAAGGATAGGAGATTCGGGGTCCTGTGACTAACCCAATAAGGGTGTACATTAGGCTATAAAATTATTTCCAAGAGTAAGAATTTCCAGCCTTTATAAACTGTTGTTCAGTATTCTTTGACCTACAGCACCTGAATGTCCAACGAGACACCCATTTTAGTTTGTTAATACTATAATTAGGCTTCTCCTATAAGGATAGGAGATTCGGGGTCCTGTGACTAACCCAATAAGGGTGTACATTAGGCTATAAAATTATTTCCAAGAGTAAGAATTTCCAGCCTTTATAAACTGTTGTTCAGTATTCTTTGACCTACAGCACCTGAATGTCCAACGAGACACCCATTTTAGTTTGTTAATACTATAATTAGGCTTCTCCTATAAGGATAGGAGATTCGGGGTCCTGTGACTAACCCAATAAGGGTGTACATTAGGCTATAAAATTATTTCCAAGAGTAAGAATTTCCAGCCTTTATAAACTGTTGTTCAGTATTCTTTGACCTACAGCACCTGAATGTCCAACGAGACACCCATTTTAGTTTGTTAATACTATAATTAGGCTTCTCCTATAAGGATAGGAGATTCGGGGTCCTGTGACTAACCCAATAAGGGTGTACATTAGGCTATAAAATTATTTCCAAGAGTAAGAATTTCCAGCCTTTATAAACTGTTGTTCAGTATTCTTTGACCTACAGCACCTGAATGTCCAACGAGACACCCATTTTAGTTTGTTAATACTATAATTAGGCTTCTCCTATAAGGATAGGAGATTCGGGGTCCTGTGACTAACCCAATAAGGGTGTACATTAGGCTATAAAATTATTTCCAAGAGTAAGAATTTCCAGCCTTTATAAACTGTTGTTCAGTATTCTTTGACCTACAGCACCTGAATGTCCAACGAGACACCCATTTTAGTTTGTTAATACTATAATTAGGCTTCTCCTATAAGGATAGGAGATTCGGGGTCCTGTGACTAACCCAATAAGGGTGTACATTAGGCTATAAAATTATTTCCAAGAGTAAGAATTTCCAGCCTTTATAAACTGTTGTTCAGTATTCTTTGACCTACAGCACCTGAATGTCCAACGAGACACCCATTTTAGTTTGTTAATACTATAATTAGGCTTCTCCTATAAGGATAGGAGATTCGGGGTCCTGTGACTAACCCAATAAGGGTGTACATTAGGCTATAAAATTATTTCCAAGAGTAAGAATTTCCAGCCTTTATAAACTGTTGTTCAGTATTCTTTGACCTACAGCACCTGAATGTCCAACGAGACACCCATTTTAGTTTGTTAATACTATAATTAGGCTTCTCCTATAAGGATAGGAGATTCGGGGTCCTGTGACTAACCCAATAAGGGTGTACATTAGGCTATAAAATTATTTCCAAGAGTAAGAATTTCCAGCCTTTATAAACTGTTGTTCAGTATTCTTTGACCTACAGCACCTGAATGTCCAACGAGACACCCATTTTAGTTTGTTAATACTATAATTAGGCTTCTCCTATAAGGATAGGAGATTCGGGGTCCTGTGACTAACCCAATAAGGGTGTACATTAGGCTATAAAATTATTTCCAAGAGTAAGAATTTCCAGCCTTTATAAACTGTTGTTCAGTATTCTTTGACCTACAGCACCTGAATGTCCAACGAGACACCCATTTTAGTTTGTTAATACTATAATTAGGCTTCTCCTATAAGGATAGGAGATTCGGGGTCCTGTGACTAACCCAATAAGGGTGTACATTAGGCTATAAAATTATTTCCAAGAGTAAGAATTTCCAGCCTTTATAAACTGTTGTTCAGTATTCTTTGACCTACAGCACCTGAATGTCCAACGAGACACCCATTTTAGTTTGTTAATACTATAATTAGGCTTCTCCTATAAGGATAGGAGATTCGGGGTCCTGTGACTAACCCAATAAGGGTGTACATTAGGCTATAAAATTATTTCCAAGAGTAAGAATTTCCAGCCTTTATAAACTGTTGTTCAGTATTCTTTGACCTACAGCACCTGAATGTCCAACGAGACACCCATTTTAGTTTGTTAATACTATAATTAGGCTTCTCCTATAAGGATAGGAGATTCGGGGTCCTGTGACTAACCCAATAAGGGTGTACATTAGGCTATAAAATTATTTCCAAGAGTAAGAATTTCCAGCCTTTATAAACTGTTGTTCAGTATTCTTTGACCTACAGCACCTGAATGTCCAACGAGACACCCATTTTAGTTTGTTAATACTATAATTAGGCTTCTCCTATAAGGATAGGAGATTCGGGGTCCTGTGACTAACCCAATAAGGGTGTACATTAGGCTATAAAATTATTTCCAAGAGTAAGAATTTCCAGCCTTTATAAACTGTTGTTCAGTATTCTTTGACCTACAGCACCTGAATGTCCAACGAGACACCCATTTTAGTTTGTTAATACTATAATTAGGCTTCTCCTATAAGGATAGGAGATTCGGGGTCCTGTGACTAACCCAATAAGGGTGTACATTAGGCTATAAAATTATTTCCAAGAGTAAGAATTTCCAGCCTTTATAAACTGTTGTTCAGTATTCTTTGACCTACAGCACCTGAATGTCCAACGAGACACCCATTTTAGTTTGTTAATACTATAATTAGGCTTCTCCTATAAGGATAGGAGATTCGGGGTCCTGTGACTAACCCAATAAGGGTGTACATTAGGCTATAAAATTATTTCCAAGAGTAAGAATTTCCAGCCTTTATAAACTGTTGTTCAGTATTCTTTGACCTACACCACCTGAATGTCCAACGAGACACCCATTTTAGTTTGTTAATACTATAATTAGGCTTCTCCTATAAGGATAGGAGATTCGGGGTCCTGTGACTAACCCAATAAGGGTGTACATTAGGCTATAAAATTATTTCCAAGAGTAAGAATTTCCAGCCTTTATAAACTGTTGTTCAGTATTCTTTGACCTACAGCACCTGAATGTCCAACGAGACACCCATTTTAGTTTGTTAATACTATAATTAGGCTTCTCCTATAAGGATAGGAGATTCGGGGTCCTGTGACTAACCCAATAAGGGTGTACATTAGGCTATAAAATTATTTCCAAGAGTAAGAATTTCCAGCCTTTATAAACTGTTGTTCAGTATTCTTTGACCTACAGCACCTGAATGTCCAACGAGACACCCATTTTAGTTTGTTAATACTATAATTAGGCTTCTCCTATAAGGATAGGAGATTCGGGGTCCTGTGACTAACCCAATAAGGGTGTACATTAGGCTATAAAATTATTTCCAAGAGTAAGAATTTCCAGCCTTTATAAACTGTTGTTCAGTATTCTTTGACCTACAGCACCTGAATGTCCAACGAGACACCCATTTTAGTTTGTTAATACTATAATTAGGCTTCTCCTATAAGGATAGGAGATTCGGGGTCCTGTGACTAACCCAATAAGGGTGTACATTAGGCTATAAAATTATTTCCAAGAGTAAGAATTTCCAGCCTTTATAAACTGTTGTTCAGTATTCTTTGACCTACAGCACCTGAATGTCCAACGAGACACCCATTTTAGTTTGTTAATACTATAATTAGGCTTCTCCTATAAGGATAGGAGATTCGGGGTCCTGTGACTAACCCAATAAGGGTGTACATTAGGCTATAAAATTATTTCCAAGAGTAAGAATTTCCAGCCTTTATAAACTGTTGTTCAGTATTCTTTGACCTACAGCACCTGAATGTCCAACGAGACACCCATTTTAGTTTGTTAATACTATAATTAGGCTTCTCCTATAAGGATAGGAGATTCGGGGTCCTGTGACTAACCCAATAAGGGTGTACATTAGGCTATAAAATTATTTCCAAGAGTAAGAATTTCCAGCCTTTATAAACTGTTGTTCAGTATTCTTTGACCTACAGCACCTGAATGTCCAACGAGACACCCATTTTAGTTTGTTAATACTATAATTAGGCTTCTCCTATAAGGATAGGAGATTCGGGGTCCTGTGACTAACCCAATAAGGGTGTACATTAGGCTATAAAATTATTTCCAAGAGTAAGAATTTCCAGCCTTTATAAACTGTTGTTCAGTATTCTTTGACCTACAGCACCTGAATGTCCAACGAGACACCCATTTTAGTTTGTTAATACTATAATTAGGCTTCTCCTATAAGGATAGGAGATTCGGGGTCCTGTGACTAACCCAATAAGGGTGTACATTAGGCTATAAAATTATTTCCAAGAGTAAGAATTTCCAGCCTTTATAAACTGTTGTTCAGTATTCTTTGACCTACAGCACCTGAATGTCCAACGAGACACCCATTTTAGTTTGTTAATACTATAATTAGGCTTCTCCTATAAGGATAGGAGATTCGGGGTCCTGTGACTAACCCAATAAGGGTGTACATTAGGCTATAAAATTATTTCCAAGAGTAAGAATTTCCAGCCTTTATAAACTGTTGTTCAGTATTCTTTGACCTACAGCACCTGAATGTCCAACGAGACACCCATTTTAGTTTGTTAATACTATAATTAGGCTTCTCCTATAAGGATAGGAGATTCGGGGTCCTGTGACTAACCCAATAAGGGTGTACATTAGGCTATAAAATTATTTCCAAGAGTAAGAATTTCCAGCCTTTATAAACTGTTGTTCAGTATTCTTTGACCTACAGCACCTGAATGTCCAACGAGACACCCATTTTAGTTTGTTAATACTATAATTAGGCTTCTCCTATAAGGATAGGAGATTCGGGGTCCTGTGACTAACCCAATAAGGGTGTACATTAGGCTATAAAATTATTTCCAAGAGTAAGAATTTCCAGCCTTTATAAACTGTTGTTCAGTATTCTTTGACCTACAGCACCTGAATGTCCAACGAGACACCCATTTTAGTTTGTTAATACTATAATTAGGCTTCTCCTATAAGGATAGGAGATTCGGGGTCCTGTGACTAACCCAATAAGGGTGTACATTAGGCTATAAAATTATTTCCAAGAGTAAGAATTTCCAGCCTTTATAAACTGTTGTTCAGTATTCTTTGACCTACAGCACCTGAATGTCCAACGAGACACCCATTTTAGTTTGTTAATACTATAATTAGGCTTCTCCTATAAGGATAGGAGATTCGGGGTCCTGTGACTAACCCAATAAGGGTGTACATTAGGCTATAAAATTATTTCCAAGAGTAAGAATTTCCAGCCTTTATAAACTGTTGTTCAGTATTCTTTGACCTACAGCACCTGAATGTCCAACGAGACACCCATTTTAGTTTGTTAATACTATAATTAGGCTTCTCCTATAAGGATAGGAGATTCGGGGTCCTGTGACTAACCCAATAAGGGTGTACATTAGGCTATAAAATTATTTCCAAGAGTAAGAATTTCCAGCCTTTATAAACTGTTGTTCAGTATTCTTTGACCTACAGCACCTGAATGTCCAACGAGACACCCATTTTAGTTTGTTAATACTATAATTAGGCTTCTCCTATAAGGATAGGAGATTCGGGGTCCTGTGACTAACCCAATAAGGGTGTACATTAGGCTATAAAATTATTTCCAAGAGTAAGAATTTCCAGCCTTTATAAACTGTTGTTCAGTATTCTTTGACCTACAGCACCTGAATGTCCAACGAGACACCCATTTTAGTTTGTTAATACTATAATTAGGCTTCTCCTATAAGGATAGGAGATTCGGGGTCCTGTGACTAACCCAATAAGGGTGTACATTAGGCTATAAAATTATTTCCAAGAGTAAGAATTTCCAGCCTTTATAAACTGTTGTTCAGTATTCTTTGACCTACAGCACCTGAATGTCCAACGAGACACCCATTTTAGTTTGTTAATACTATAATTAGGCTTCTCCTATAAGGATAGGAGATTCGGGGTCCTGTGACTAACCCAATAAGGGTGTACATTAGGCTATAAAATTATTTCCAAGAGTAAGAATTTCCAGCCTTTATAAACTGTTGTTCAGTATTCTTTGACCTACAGCACCTGAATGTCCAACGAGACACCCATTTTAGTTTGTTAATACTATAATTAGGCTTCTCCTATAAGGATAGGAGATTCGGGGTCCTGTGACTAACCCAATAAGGGTGTACATTAGGCTATAAAATTATTTCCAAGAGTAAGAATTTCCAGCCTTTATAAACTGTTGTTCAGTATTCTTTGACCTACAGCACCTGAATGTCCAACGAGACACCCATTTTAGTTTGTTAATACTATAATTAGGCTTCTCCTATAAGGATAGGAGATTCGGGGTCCTGTGACTAACCCAATAAGGGTGTACATTAGGCTATAAAATTATTTCCAAGAGTAAGAATTTCCAGCCTTTATAAACTGTTGTTCAGTATTCTTTGACCTACAGCACCTGAATGTCCAACGAGACACCCATTTTAGTTTGTTAATACTATAATTAGGCTTCTCCTATAAGGATAGGAGATTCGGGGTCCTGTGACTAACCCAATAAGGGTGTACATTAGGCTATAAAATTATTTCCAAGAGTAAGAATTTCCAGCCTTTATAAACTGTTGTTCAGTATTCTTTGACCTACAGCACCTGAATGTCCAACGAGACACCCATTTTAGTTTGTTAATACTATAATTAGGCTTCTCCTATAAGGATAGGAGATTCGGGGTCCTGTGACTAACCCAATAAGGGTGTACATTAGGCTATAAAATTATTTCCAAGAGTAAGAATTTCCAGCCTTTATAAACTGTTGTTCAGTATTCTTTGACCTACAGCACCTGAATGTCCAACGAGACACCCATTTTAGTTTGTTAATACTATAATTAGGCTTCTCCTATAAGGATAGGAGATTCGGGGTCCTGTGACTAACCCAATAAGGGTGTACATTAGGCTATAAAATTATTTCCAAGAGTAAGAATTTCCAGCCTTTATAAACTGTTGTTCAGTATTCTTTGACCTACAGCACCTGAATGTCCAACGAGACACCCATTTTAGTTTGTTAATACTATAATTAGGCTTCTCCTATAAGGATAGGAGATTCGGGGTCCTGTGACTAACCCAATAAGGGTGTACATTAGGCTATAAAATTATTTCCAAGAGTAAGAATTTCCAGCCTTTATAAACTGTTGTTCAGTATTCTTTGACCTACAGCACCTGAATGTCCAACGAGACACCCATTTTAGTTTGTTAATACTATAATTAGGCTTCTCCTATAAGGATAGGAGATTCGGGGTCCTGTGACTAACCCAATAAGGGTGTACATTAGGCTATAAAATTATTTCCAAGAGTAAGAATTTCCAGCCTTTATAAACTGTTGTTCAGTATTCTTTGACCTACAGCACCTGAATGTCCAACGAGACACCCATTTTAGTTTGTTAATACTATAATTAGGCTTCTCCTATAAGGATAGGAGATTCGGGGTCCTGTGACTAACCCAATAAGGGTGTACATTAGGCTATAAAATTATTTCCAAGAGTAAGAATTTCCAGCCTTTATAAACTGTTGTTCAGTATTCTTTGACCTACAGCACCTGAATGTCCAACGAGACACCCATTTTAGTTTGTTAATACTATAATTAGGCTTCTCCTATAAGGATAGGAGATTCGGGGTCCTGTGACTAACCCAATAAGGGTGTACATTAGGCTATAAAATTATTTCCAAGAGTAAGAATTTCCAGCCTTTATAAACTGTTGTTCAGTATTCTTTGACCTACAGCACCTGAATGTCCAACGAGACACCCATTTTAGTTTGTTAATACTATAATTAGGCTTCTCCTATAAGGATAGGAGATTCGGGGTCCTGTGACTAACCCAATAAGGGTGTACATTAGGCTATAAAATTATTTCCAAGAGTAAGAATTTCCAGCCTTTATAAACTGTTGTTCAGTATTCTTTGACCTACAGCACCTGAATGTCCAACGAGACACCCATTTTAGTTTGTTAATACTATAATTAGGCTTCTCCTATAAGGATAGGAGATTCGGGGTCCTGTGACTAACCCAATAAGGGTGTACATTAGGCTATAAAATTATTTCCAAGAGTAAGAATTTCCAGCCTTTATAAACTGTTGTTCAGTATTCTTTGACCTACAGCACCTGAATGTCCAACGAGACACCCATTTTAGTTTGTTAATACTATAATTAGGCTTCTCCTATAAGGATAGGAGATTCGGGGTCCTGTGACTAACCCAATAAGGGTGTACATTAGGCTATAAAATTATTTCCAAGAGTAAGAATTTCCAGCCTTTATAAACTGTTGTTCAGTATTCTTTGACCTACAGCACCTGAATGTCCAACGAGACACCCATTTTAGTTTGTTAATACTATAATTAGGCTTCTCCTATAAGGATAGGAGATTCGGGGTCCTGTGACTAACCCAATAAGGGTGTACATTAGGCTATAAAATTATTTCCAAGAGTAAGAATTTCCAGCCTTTATAAACTGTTGTTCAGTATTCTTTGACCTACAGCACCTGAATGTCCAACGAGACACCCATTTTAGTTTGTTAATACTATAATTAGGCTTCTCCTATAAGGATAGGAGATTCGGGGTCCTGTGACTAACCCAATAAGGGTGTACATTAGGCTATAAAATTATTTCCAAGAGTAAGAATTTCCAGCCTTTATAAACTGTTGTTCAGTATTCTTTGACCTACAGCACCTGAATGTCCAACGAGACACCCATTTTAGTTTGTTAATACTATAATTAGGCTTCTCCTATAAGGATAGGAGATTCGGGGTCCTGTGACTAACCCAATAAGGGTGTACATTAGGCTATAAAATTATTTCCAAGAGTAAGAATTTCCAGCCTTTATAAACTGTTGTTCAGTATTCTTTGACCTACAGCACCTGAATGTCCAACGAGACACCCATTTTAGTTTGTTAATACTATAATTAGGCTTCTCCTATAAGGATAGGAGATTCGGGGTCCTGTGACTAACCCAATAAGGGTGTACATTAGGCTATAAAATTATTTCCAAGAGTAAGAATTTCCAGCCTTTATAAACTGTTGTTCAGTATTCTTTGACCTACAGCACCTGAATGTCCAACGAGACACCCATTTTAGTTTGTTAATACTATAATTAGGCTTCTCCTATAAGGATAGGAGATTCGGGGTCCTGTGACTAACCCAATAAGGGTGTACATTAGGCTATAAAATTATTTCCAAGAGTAAGAATTTCCAGCCTTTATAAACTGTTGTTCAGTATTCTTTGACCTACAGCACCTGAATGTCCAACGAGACACCCATTTTAGTTTGTTAATACTATAATTAGGCTTCTCCTATAAGGATAGGAGATTCGGGGTCCTGTGACTAACCCAATAAGGGTGTACATTAGGCTATAAAATTATTTCCAAGAGTAAGAATTTCCAGCCTTTATAAACTGTTGTTCAGTATTCTTTGACCTACAGCACCTGAATGTCCAACGAGACACCCATTTTAGTTTGTTAATACTATAATTAGGCTTCTCCTATAAGGATAGGAGATTCGGGGTCCTGTGACTAACCCAATAAGGGTGTACATTAGGCTATAAAATTATTTCCAAGAGTAAGAATTTCCAGCCTTTATAAACTGTTGTTCAGTATTCTTTGACCTACAGCACCTGAATGTCCAACGAGACACCCATTTTAGTTTGTTAATACTATAATTAGGCTTCTCCTATAAGGATAGGAGATTCGGGGTCCTGTGACTAACCCAATAAGGGTGTACATTAGGCTATAAAATTATTTCCAAGAGTAAGAATTTCCAGCCTTTATAAACTGTTGTTCAGTATTCTTTGACCTACAGCACCTGAATGTCCAACGAGACACCCATTTTAGTTTGTTAATACTATAATTAGGCTTCTCCTATAAGGATAGGAGATTCGGGGTCCTGTGACTAACCCAATAAGGGTGTACATTAGGCTATAAAATTATTTCCAAGAGTAAGAATTTCCAGCCTTTATAAACTGTTGTTCAGTATTCTTTGACCTACAGCACCTGAATGTCCAACGAGACACCCATTTTAGTTTGTTAATACTATAATTAGGCTTCTCCTATAAGGATAGGAGATTCGGGGTCCTGTGACTAACCCAATAAGGGTGTACATTAGGCTATAAAATTATTTCCAAGAGTAAGAATTTCCAGCCTTTATAAACTGTTGTTCAGTATTCTTTGACCTACAGCACCTGAATGTCCAACGAGACACCCATTTTAGTTTGTTAATACTATAATTAGGCTTCTCCTATAAGGATAGGAGATTCGGGGTCCTGTGACTAACCCAATAAGGGTGTACATTAGGCTATAAAATTATTTCCAAGAGTAAGAATTTCCAGCCTTTATAAACTGTTGTTCAGTATTCTTTGACCTACAGCACCTGAATGTCCAACGAGACACCCATTTTAGTTTGTTAATACTATAATTAGGCTTCTCCTATAAGGATAGGAGATTCGGGGTCCTGTGACTAACCCAATAAGGGTGTACATTAGGCTATAAAATTATTTCCAAGAGTAAGAATTTCCAGCCTTTATAAACTGTTGTTCAGTATTCTTTGACCTACAGCACCTGAATGTCCAACGAGACACCCATTTTAGTTTGTTAATACTATAATTAGGCTTCTCCTATAAGGATAGGAGATTCGGGGTCCTGTGACTAACCCAATAAGGGTGTACATTAGGCTATAAAATTATTTCCAAGAGTAAGAATTTCCAGCCTTTATAAACTGTTGTTCAGTATTCTTTGACCTACAGCACCTGAATGTCCAACGAGACACCCATTTTAGTTTGTTAATACTATAATTAGGCTTCTCCTATAAGGATAGGAGATTCGGGGTCCTGTGACTAACCCAATAAGGGTGTACATTAGGCTATAAAATTATTTCCAAGAGTAAGAATTTCCAGCCTTTATAAACTGTTGTTCAGTATTCTTTGACCTACAGCACCTGAATGTCCAACGAGACACCCATTTTAGTTTGTTAATACTATAATTAGGCTTCTCCTATAAGGATAGGAGATTCGGGGTCCTGTGACTAACCCAATAAGGGTGTACATTAGGCTATAAAATTATTTCCAAGAGTAAGAATTTCCAGCCTTTATAAACTGTTGTTCAGTATTCTTTGACCTACAGCACCTGAATGTCCAACGAGACACCCATTTTAGTTTGTTAATACTATAATTAGGCTTCTCCTATAAGGATAGGAGATTCGGGGTCCTGTGACTAACCCAATAAGGGTGTACATTAGGCTATAAAATTATTTCCAAGAGTAAGAATTTCCAGCCTTTATAAACTGTTGTTCAGTATTCTTTGACCTACAGCACCTGAATGTCCAACGAGACACCCATTTTAGTTTGTTAATACTATAATTAGGCTTCTCCTATAAGGATAGGAGATTCGGGGTCCTGTGACTAACCCAATAAGGGTGTACATTAGGCTATAAAATTATTTCCAAGAGTAAGAATTTCCAGCCTTTATAAACTGTTGTTCAGTATTCTTTGACCTACAGCACCTGAATGTCCAACGAGACACCCATTTTAGTTTGTTAATACTATAATTAGGCTTCTCCTATAAGGATAGGAGATTCGGGGTCCTGTGACTAACCCAATAAGGGTGTACATTAGGCT
This sequence comes from Ambrosia x helenae, assembly GCA_030844895.1. Classification (NCBI taxonomy): domain Eukaryota; kingdom Viridiplantae; phylum Streptophyta; class Magnoliopsida; order Asterales; family Asteraceae; genus Ambrosia; species Ambrosia x helenae. Next base: position 72,276 of record JAUTDX010007226.1, on the reverse strand, counting down.
ATAAAATTATTTCCAAGAGTAAGAATTTCCAGCCTTTATAAACTGTTGTTCAGTATTCTTTGACCTACAGCACCTGAATGTCCAACGAGACACCCATTTTAGTTTGTTAATACTATAATTAGGCTTCTCCTATAAGGATAGGAGATTCGGGGTCCTGTGACTAACCCAATAAGGGTGTACATTAGGCTATAAAATTATTTCCAAGAGTAAGAATTTCCAGCCTTTATAAACTGTTGTTCAGTATTCTTTGACCTACAGCACCTGAATGTCCAACGAGACACCCATTTTAGTTTGTTAATACTATAATTAGGCTTCTCCTATAAGGATAGGAGATTCGGGGTCCTGTGACTAACCCAATAAGGGTGTACATTAGGCTATAAAATTATTTCCAAGAGTAAGAATTTCCAGCCTTTATAAACTGTTGTTCAGTATTCTTTGACCTACAGCACCTGAATGTCCAACGAGACACCCATTTTAGTTTGTTAATACTATAATTAGGCTTCTCCTATAAGGATAGGAGATTCGGGGTCCTGTGACTAACCCAATAAGGGTGTACATTAGGCTATAAAATTATTTCCAAGAGTAAGAATTTCCAGCCTTTATAAACTGTTGTTCAGTATTCTTTGACCTACAGCACCTGAATGTCCAACGAGACACCCATTTTAGTTTGTTAATACTATAATTAGGCTTCTCCTATAAGGATAGGAGATTCGGGGTCCTGTGACTAACCCAATAAGGGTGTACATTAGGCTATAAAATTATTTCCAAGAGTAAGAATTTCCAGCCTTTATAAACTGTTGTTCAGTATTCTTTGACCTACAGCACCTGAATGTCCAACGAGACACCCATTTTAGTTTGTTAATACTATAATTAGGCTTCTCCTATAAGGATAGGAGATTCGGGGTCCTGTGACTAACCCAATAAGGGTGTACATTAGGCTATAAAATTATTTCCAAGAGTAAGAATTTCCAGCCTTTATAAACTGTTGTTCAGTATTCTTTGACCTACAGCACCTGAATGTCCAACGAGACACCCATTTTAGTTTGTTAATACTATAATTAGGCTTCTCCTATAAGGATAGGAGATTCGGGGTCCTGTGACTAACCCAATAAGGGTGTACATTAGGCTATAAAATTATTTCCAAGAGTAAGAATTTCCAGCCTTTATAAACTGTTGTTCAGTATTCTTTGACCTACAGCACCTGAATGTCCAACGAGACACCCATTTTAGTTTGTTAATACTATAATTAGGCTTCTCCTATAAGGATAGGAGATTCGGGGTCCTGTGACTAACCCAATAAGGGTGTACATTAGGCTATAAAATTATTTCCAAGAGTAAGAATTTCCAGCCTTTATAAACTGTTGTTCAGTATTCTTTGACCTACAGCACCTGAATGTCCAACGAGACACCCATTTTAGTTTGTTAATACTATAATTAGGCTTCTCCTATAAGGATAGGAGATTCGGGGTCCTGTGACTAACCCAATAAGGGTGTACATTAGGCTATAAAATTATTTCCAAGAGTAAGAATTTCCAGCCTTTATAAACTGTTGTTCAGTATTCTTTGACCTACAGCACCTGAATGTCCAACGAGACACCCATTTTAGTTTGTTAATACTATAATTAGGCTTCTCCTATAAGGATAGGAGATTCGGGGTCCTGTGACTAACCCAATAAGGGTGTACATTAGGCTATAAAATTATTTCCAAGAGTAAGAATTTCCAGCCTTTATAAACTGTTGTTCAGTATTCTTTGACCTACACCACCTGAATGTCCAACGAGACACCCATTTTAGTTTGTTAATACTATAATTAGGCTTCTCCTATAAGGATAGGAGATTCGGGGTCCTGTGACTAACCCAATAAGGGTGTACATTAGGCTATAAAATTATTTCCAAGAGTAAGAATTTCCAGCCTTTATAAACTGTTGTTCAGTATTCTTTGACCTACAGCACCTGAATGTCCAACGAGACACCCATTTTAGTTTGTTAATACTATAATTAGGCTTCTCCTATAAGGATAGGAGATTCGGGGTCCTGTGACTAACCCAATAAGGGTGTACATTAGGCTATAAAATTATTTCCAAGAGTAAGAATTTCCAGCCTTTATAAACTGTTGTTCAGTATTCTTTGACCTACAGCACCTGAATGTCCAACGAGACACCCATTTTAGTTTGTTAATACTATAATTAGGCTTCTCCTATAAGGATAGGAGATTCGGGGTCCTGTGACTAACCCAATAAGGGTGTACATTAGGCTATAAAATTATTTCCAAGAGTAAGAATTTCCAGCCTTTATAAACTGTTGTTCAGTATTCTTTGACCTACAGCACCTGAATGTCCAACGAGACACCCATTTTAGTTTGTTAATACTATAATTAGGCTTCTCCTATAAGGATAGGAGATTCGGGGTCCTGTGACTAACCCAATAAGGGTGTACATTAGGCTATAAAATTATTTCCAAGAGTAAGAATTTCCAGCCTTTATAAACTGTTGTTCAGTATTCTTTGACCTACAGCACCTGAATGTCCAACGAGACACCCATTTTAGTTTGTTAATACTATAATTAGGCTTCTCCTATAAGGATAGGAGATTCGGGGTCCTGTGACTAACCCAATAAGGGTGTACATTAGGCTATAAAATTATTTCCAAGAGTAAGAATTTCCAGCCTTTATAAACTGTTGTTCAGTATTCTTTGACCTACAGCACCTGAATGTCCAACGAGACACCCATTTTAGTTTGTTAATACTATAATTAGGCTTCTCCTATAAGGATAGGAGATTCGGGGTCCTGTGACTAACCCAATAAGGGTGTACATTAGGCTATAAAATTATTTCCAAGAGTAAGAATTTCCAGCCTTTATAAACTGTTGTTCAGTATTCTTTGACCTACAGCACCTGAATGTCCAACGAGACACCCATTTTAGTTTGTTAATACTATAATTAGGCTTCTCCTATAAGGATAGGAGATTCGGGGTCCTGTGACTAACCCAATAAGGGTGTACATTAGGCTATAAAATTATTTCCAAGAGTAAGAATTTCCAGCCTTTATAAACTGTTGTTCAGTATTCTTTGACCTACAGCACCTGAATGTCCAACGAGACACCCATTTTAGTTTGTTAATACTATAATTAGGCTTCTCCTATAAGGATAGGAGATTCGGGGTCCTGTGACTAACCCAATAAGGGTGTACATTAGGCTATAAAATTATTTCCAAGAGTAAGAATTTCCAGCCTTTATAAACTGTTGTTCAGTATTCTTTGACCTACAGCACCTGAATGTCCAACGAGACACCCATTTTAGTTTGTTAATACTATAATTAGGCTTCTCCTATAAGGATAGGAGATTCGGGGTCCTGTGACTAACCCAATAAGGGTGTACATTAGGCTATAAAATTATTTCCAAGAGTAAGAATTTCCAGCCTTTATAAACTGTTGTTCAGTATTCTTTGACCTACAGCACCTGAATGTCCAACGAGACACCCATTTTAGTTTGTTAATACTATAATTAGGCTTCTCCTATAAGGATAGGAGATTCGGGGTCCTGTGACTAACCCAATAAGGGTGTACATTAGGCTATAAAATTATTTCCAAGAGTAAGAATTTCCAGCCTTTATAAACTGTTGTTCAGTATTCTTTGACCTACAGCACCTGAATGTCCAACGAGACACCCATTTTAGTTTGTTAATACTATAATTAGGCTTCTCCTATAAGGATAGGAGATTCGGGGTCCTGTGACTAACCCAATAAGGGTGTACATTAGGCTATAAAATTATTTCCAAGAGTAAGAATTTCCAGCCTTTATAAACTGTTGTTCAGTATTCTTTGACCTACAGCACCTGAATGTCCAACGAGACACCCATTTTAGTTTGTTAATACTATAATTAGGCTTCTCCTATAAGGATAGGAGATTCGGGGTCCTGTGACTAACCCAATAAGGGTGTACATTAGGCTATAAAATTATTTCCAAGAGTAAGAATTTCCAGCCTTTATAAACTGTTGTTCAGTATTCTTTGACCTACAGCACCTGAATGTCCAACGAGACACCCATTTTAGTTTGTTAATACTATAATTAGGCTTCTCCTATAAGGATAGGAGATTCGGGGTCCTGTGACTAACCCAATAAGGGTGTACATTAGGCTATAAAATTATTTCCAAGAGTAAGAATTTCCAGCCTTTATAAACTGTTGTTCAGTATTCTTTGACCTACAGCACCTGAATGTCCAACGAGACACCCATTTTAGTTTGTTAATACTATAATTAGGCTTCTCCTATAAGGATAGGAGATTCGGGGTCCTGTGACTAACCCAATAAGGGTGTACATTAGGCTATAAAATTATTTCCAAGAGTAAGAATTTCCAGCCTTTATAAACTGTTGTTCAGTATTCTTTGACCTACAGCACCTGAATGTCCAACGAGACACCCATTTTAGTTTGTTAATACTATAATTAGGCTTCTCCTATAAGGATAGGAGATTCGGGGTCCTGTGACTAACCCAATAAGGGTGTACATTAGGCTATAAAATTATTTCCAAGAGTAAGAATTTCCAGCCTTTATAAACTGTTGTTCAGTATTCTTTGACCTACAGCACCTGAATGTCCAACGAGACACCCATTTTAGTTTGTTAATACTATAATTAGGCTTCTCCTATAAGGATAGGAGATTCGGGGTCCTGTGACTAACCCAATAAGGGTGTACATTAGGCTATAAAATTATTTCCAAGAGTAAGAATTTCCAGCCTTTATAAACTGTTGTTCAGTATTCTTTGACCTACAGCACCTGAATGTCCAACGAGACACCCATTTTAGTTTGTTAATACTATAATTAGGCTTCTCCTATAAGGATAGGAGATTCGGGGTCCTGTGACTAACCCAATAAGGGTGTACATTAGGCTATAAAATTATTTCCAAGAGTAAGAATTTCCAGCCTTTATAAACTGTTGTTCAGTATTCTTTGACCTACAGCACCTGAATGTCCAACGAGACACCCATTTTAGTTTGTTAATACTATAATTAGGCTTCTCCTATAAGGATAGGAGATTCGGGGTCCTGTGACTAACCCAATAAGGGTGTACATTAGGCTATAAAATTATTTCCAAGAGTAAGAATTTCCAGCCTTTATAAACTGTTGTTCAGTATTCTTTGACCTACAGCACCTGAATGTCCAACGAGACACCCATTTTAGTTTGTTAATACTATAATTAGGCTTCTCCTATAAGGATAGGAGATTCGGGGTCCTGTGACTAACCCAATAAGGGTGTACATTAGGCTATAAAATTATTTCCAAGAGTAAGAATTTCCAGCCTTTATAAACTGTTGTTCAGTATTCTTTGACCTACAGCACCTGAATGTCCAACGAGACACCCATTTTAGTTTGTTAATACTATAATTAGGCTTCTCCTATAAGGATAGGAGATTCGGGGTCCTGTGACTAACCCAATAAGGGTGTACATTAGGCTATAAAATTATTTCCAAGAGTAAGAATTTCCAGCCTTTATAAACTGTTGTTCAGTATTCTTTGACCTACAGCACCTGAATGTCCAACGAGACACCCATTTTAGTTTGTTAATACTATAATTAGGCTTCTCCTATAAGGATAGGAGATTCGGGGTCCTGTGACTAACCCAATAAGGGTGTACATTAGGCTATAAAATTATTTCCAAGAGTAAGAATTTCCAGCCTTTATAAACTGTTGTTCAGTATTCTTTGACCTACAGCACCTGAATGTCCAACGAGACACCCATTTTAGTTTGTTAATACTATAATTAGGCTTCTCCTATAAGGATAGGAGATTCGGGGTCCTGTGACTAACCCAATAAGGGTGTACATTAGGCTATAAAATTATTTCCAAGAGTAAGAATTTCCAGCCTTTATAAACTGTTGTTCAGTATTCTTTGACCTACAGCACCTGAATGTCCAACGAGACACCCATTTTAGTTTGTTAATACTATAATTAGGCTTCTCCTATAAGGATAGGAGATTCGGGGTCCTGTGACTAACCCAATAAGGGTGTACATTAGGCTATAAAATTATTTCCAAGAGTAAGAATTTCCAGCCTTTATAAACTGTTGTTCAGTATTCTTTGACCTACAGCACCTGAATGTCCAACGAGACACCCATTTTAGTTTGTTAATACTATAATTAGGCTTCTCCTATAAGGATAGGAGATTCGGGGTCCTGTGACTAACCCAATAAGGGTGTACATTAGGCTATAAAATTATTTCCAAGAGTAAGAATTTCCAGCCTTTATAAACTGTTGTTCAGTATTCTTTGACCTACAGCACCTGAATGTCCAACGAGACACCCATTTTAGTTTGTTAATACTATAATTAGGCTTCTCCTATAAGGATAGGAGATTCGGGGTCCTGTGACTAACCCAATAAGGGTGTACATTAGGCTATAAAATTATTTCCAAGAGTAAGAATTTCCAGCCTTTATAAACTGTTGTTCAGTATTCTTTGACCTACAGCACCTGAATGTCCAACGAGACACCCATTTTAGTTTGTTAATACTATAATTAGGCTTCTCCTATAAGGATAGGAGATTCGGGGTCCTGTGACTAACCCAATAAGGGTGTACATTAGGCTATAAAATTATTTCCAAGAGTAAGAATTTCCAGCCTTTATAAACTGTTGTTCAGTATTCTTTGACCTACAGCACCTGAATGTCCAACGAGACACCCATTTTAGTTTGTTAATACTATAATTAGGCTTCTCCTATAAGGATAGGAGATTCGGGGTCCTGTGACTAACCCAATAAGGGTGTACATTAGGCTATAAAATTATTTCCAAGAGTAAGAATTTCCAGCCTTTATAAACTGTTGTTCAGTATTCTTTGACCTACAGCACCTGAATGTCCAACGAGACACCCATTTTAGTTTGTTAATACTATAATTAGGCTTCTCCTATAAGGATAGGAGATTCGGGGTCCTGTGACTAACCCAATAAGGGTGTACATTAGGCTATAAAATTATTTCCAAGAGTAAGAATTTCCAGCCTTTATAAACTGTTGTTCAGTATTCTTTGACCTACAGCACCTGAATGTCCAACGAGACACCCATTTTAGTTTGTTAATACTATAATTAGGCTTCTCCTATAAGGATAGGAGATTCGGGGTCCTGTGACTAACCCAATAAGGGTGTACATTAGGCTATAAAATTATTTCCAAGAGTAAGAATTTCCAGCCTTTATAAACTGTTGTTCAGTATTCTTTGACCTACAGCACCTGAATGTCCAACGAGACACCCATTTTAGTTTGTTAATACTATAATTAGGCTTCTCCTATAAGGATAGGAGATTCGGGGTCCTGTGACTAACCCAATAAGGGTGTACATTAGGCTATAAAATTATTTCCAAGAGTAAGAATTTCCAGCCTTTATAAACTGTTGTTCAGTATTCTTTGACCTACACCACCTGAATGTCCAACGAGACACCCATTTTAGTTTGTTAATACTATAATTAGGCTTCTCCTATAAGGATAGGAGATTCGGGGTCCTGTGACTAACCCAATAAGGGTGTACATTAGGCTATAAAATTATTTCCAAGAGTAAGAATTTCCAGCCTTTATAAACTGTTGTTCAGTATTCTTTGACCTACAGCACCTGAATGTCCAACGAGACACCCATTTTAGTTTGTTAATACTATAATTAGGCTTCTCCTATAAGGATAGGAGATTCGGGGTCCTGTGACTAACCCAATAAGGGTGTACATTAGGCTATAAAATTATTTCCAAGAGTAAGAATTTCCAGCCTTTATAAACTGTTGTTCAGTATTCTTTGACCTACAGCACCTGAATGTCCAACGAGACACCCATTTTAGTTTGTTAATACTATAATTAGGCTTCTCCTATAAGGATAGGAGATTCGGGGTCCTGTGACTAACCCAATAAGGGTGTACATTAGGCTATAAAATTATTTCCAAGAGTAAGAATTTCCAGCCTTTATAAACTGTTGTTCAGTATTCTTTGACCTACAGCACCTGAATGTCCAACGAGACACCCATTTTAGTTTGTTAATACTATAATTAGGCTTCTCCTATAAGGATAGGAGATTCGGGGTCCTGTGACTAACCCAATAAGGGTGTACATTAGGCTATAAAATTATTTCCAAGAGTAAGAATTTCCAGCCTTTATAAACTGTTGTTCAGTATTCTTTGACCTACAGCACCTGAATGTCCAACGAGACACCCATTTTAGTTTGTTAATACTATAATTAGGCTTCTCCTATAAGGATAGGAGATTCGGGGTCCTGTGACTAACCCAATAAGGGTGTACATTAGGCTATAAAATTATTTCCAAGAGTAAGAATTTCCAGCCTTTATAAACTGTTGTTCAGTATTCTTTGACCTACAGCACCTGAATGTCCAACGAGACACCCATTTTAGTTTGTTAATACTATAATTAGGCTTCTCCTATAAGGATAGGAGATTCGGGGTCCTGTGACTAACCCAATAAGGGTGTACATTAGGCTATAAAATTATTTCCAAGAGTAAGAATTTCCAGCCTTTATAAACTGTTGTTCAGTATTCTTTGACCTACAGCACCTGAATGTCCAACGAGACACCCATTTTAGTTTGTTAATACTATAATTAGGCTTCTCCTATAAGGATAGGAGATTCGGGGTCCTGTGACTAACCCAATAAGGGTGTACATTAGGCTATAAAATTATTTCCAAGAGTAAGAATTTCCAGCCTTTATAAACTGTTGTTCAGTATTCTTTGACCTACAGCACCTGAATGTCCAACGAGACACCCATTTTAGTTTGTTAATACTATAATTAGGCTTCTCCTATAAGGATAGGAGATTCGGGGTCCTGTGACTAACCCAATAAGGGTGTACATTAGGCTATAAAATTATTTCCAAGAGTAAGAATTTCCAGCCTTTATAAACTGTTGTTCAGTATTCTTTGACCTACAGCACCTGAATGTCCAACGAGACACCCATTTTAGTTTGTTAATACTATAATTAGGCTTCTCCTATAAGGATAGGAGATTCGGGGTCCTGTGACTAACCCAATAAGGGTGTACATTAGGCTATAAAATTATTTCCAAGAGTAAGAATTTCCAGCCTTTATAAACTGTTGTTCAGTATTCTTTGACCTACAGCACCTGAATGTCCAACGAGACACCCATTTTAGTTTGTTAATACTATAATTAGGCTTCTCCTATAAGGATAGGAGATTCGGGGTCCTGTGACTAACCCAATAAGGGTGTACATTAGGCTATAAAATTATTTCCAAGAGTAAGAATTTCCAGCCTTTATAAACTGTTGTTCAGTATTCTTTGACCTACAGCACCTGAATGTCCAACGAGACACCCATTTTAGTTTGTTAATACTATAATTAGGCTTCTCCTATAAGGATAGGAGATTCGGGGTCCTGTGACTAACCCAATAAGGGTGTACATTAGGCTATAAAATTATTTCCAAGAGTAAGAATTTCCAGCCTTTATAAACTGTTGTTCAGTATTCTTTGACCTACAGCACCTGAATGTCCAACGAGACACCCATTTTAGTTTGTTAATACTATAATTAGGCTTCTCCTATAAGGATAGGAGATTCGGGGTCCTGTGACTAACCCAATAAGGGTGTACATTAGGCTATAAAATTATTTCCAAGAGTAAGAATTTCCAGCCTTTATAAACTGTTGTTCAGTATTCTTTGACCTACAGCACCTGAATGTCCAACGAGACACCCATTTTAGTTTGTTAATACTATAATTAGGCTTCTCCTATAAGGATAGGAGATTCGGGGTCCTGTGACTAACCCAATAAGGGTGTACATTAGGCTATAAAATTATTTCCAAGAGTAAGAATTTCCAGCCTTTATAAACTGTTGTTCAGTATTCTTTGACCTACAGCACCTGAATGTCCAACGAGACACCCATTTTAGTTTGTTAATACTATAATTAGGCTTCTCCTATAAGGATAGGAGATTCGGGGTCCTGTGACTAACCCAATAAGGGTGTACATTAGGCTATAAAATTATTTCCAAGAGTAAGAATTTCCAGCCTTTATAAACTGTTGTTCAGTATTCTTTGACCTACACCACCTGAATGTCCAACGAGACACCCATTTTAGTTTGTTAATACTATAATTAGGCTTCTCCTATAAGGATAGGAGATTCGGGGTCCTGTGACTAACCCAATAAGGGTGTACATTAGGCTATAAAATTATTTCCAAGAGTAAGAATTTCCAGCCTTTATAAACTGTTGTTCAGTATTCTTTGACCTACAGCACCTGAATGTCCAACGAGACACCCATTTTAGTTTGTTAATACTATAATTAGGCTTCTCCTATAAGGATAGGAGATTCGGGGTCCTGTGACTAACCCAATAAGGGTGTACATTAGGCTATAAAATTATTTCCAAGAGTAAGAATTTCCAGCCTTTATAAACTGTTGTTCAGTATTCTTTGACCTACAGCACCTGAATGTCCAACGAGACACCCATTTTAGTTTGTTAATACTATAATTAGGCTTCTCCTATAAGGATAGGAGATTCGGGGTCCTGTGACTAACCCAATAAGGGTGTACATTAGGCTATAAAATTATTTCCAAGAGTAAGAATTTCCAGCCTTTATAAACTGTTGTTCAGTATTCTTTGACCTACAGCACCTGAATGTCCAACGAGACACCCATTTTAGTTTGTTAATACTATAATTAGGCTTCTCCTATAAGGATAGGAGATTCGGGGTCCTGTGACTAACCCAATAAGGGTGTACATTAGGCTATAAAATTATTTCCAAGAGTAAGAATTTCCAGCCTTTATAAACTGTTGTTCAGTATTCTTTGACCTACAGCACCTGAATGTCCAACGAGACACCCATTTTAGTTTGTTAATACTATAATTAGGCTTCTCCTATAAGGATAGGAGATTCGGGGTCCTGTGACTAACCCAATAAGGGTGTACATTAGGCTATAAAATTATTTCCAAGAGTAAGAATTTCCAGCCTTTATAAACTGTTGTTCAGTATTCTTTGACCTACAGCACCTGAATGTCCAACGAGACACCCATTTTAGTTTGTTAATACTATAATTAGGCTTCTCCTATAAGGATAGGAGATTCGGGGTCCTGTGACTAACCCAATAAGGGTGTACATTAGGCTATAAAATTATTTCCAAGAGTAAGAATTTCCAGCCTTTATAAACTGTTGTTCAGTATTCTTTGACCTACAGCACCTGAATGTCCAACGAGACACCCATTTTAGTTTGTTAATACTATAATTAGGCTTCTCCTATAAGGATAGGAGATTCGGGGTCCTGTGACTAACCCAATAAGGGTGTACATTAGGCTATAAAATTATTTCCAAGAGTAAGAATTTCCAGCCTTTATAAACTGTTGTTCAGTATTCTTTGACCTACAGCACCTGAATGTCCAACGAGACACCCATTTTAGTTTGTTAATACTATAATTAGGCTTCTCCTATAAGGATAGGAGATTCGGGGTCCTGTGACTAACCCAATAAGGGTGTACATTAGGCTATAAAATTATTTCCAAGAGTAAGAATTTCCAGCCTTTATAAACTGTTGTTCAGTATTCTTTGACCTACAGCACCTGAATGTCCAACGAGACACCCATTTTAGTTTGTTAATACTATAATTAGGCTTCTCCTATAAGGATAGGAGATTCGGGGTCCTGTGACTAACCCAATAAGGGTGTACATTAGGCTATAAAATTATTTCCAAGAGTAAGAATTTCCAGCCTTTATAAACTGTTGTTCAGTATTCTTTGACCTACAGCACCTGAATGTCCAACGAGACACCCATTTTAGTTTGTTAATACTATAATTAGGCTTCTCCTATAAGGATAGGAGATTCGGGGTCCTGTGACTAACCCAATAAGGGTGTACATTAGGCTATAAAATTATTTCCAAGAGTAAGAATTTCCAGCCTTTATAAACTGTTGTTCAGTATTCTTTGACCTACAGCACCTGAATGTCCAACGAGACACCCATTTTAGTTTGTTAATACTATAATTAGGCTTCTCCTATAAGGATAGGAGATTCGGGGTCCTGTGACTAACCCAATAAGGGTGTACATTAGGCTATAAAATTATTTCCAAGAGTAAGAATTTCCAGCCTTTATAAACTGTTGTTCAGTATTCTTTGACCTACAGCACCTGAATGTCCAACGAGACACCCATTTTAGTTTGTTAATACTATAATTAGGCTTCTCCTATAAGGATAGGAGATTCGGGGTCCTGTGACTAACCCAATAAGGGTGTACATTAGGCTATAAAATTATTTCCAAGAGTAAGAATTTCCAGCCTTTATAAACTGTTGTTCAGTATTCTTTGACCTACAGCACCTGAATGTCCAACGAGACACCCATTTTAGTTTGTTAATACTATAATTAGGCTTCTCCTATAAGGATAGGAGATTCGGGGTCCTGTGACTAACCCAATAAGGGTGTACATTAGGCTATAAAATTATTTCCAAGAGTAAGAATTTCCAGCCTTTATAAACTGTTGTTCAGTATTCTTTGACCTACAGCACCTGAATGTCCAACGAGACACCCATTTTAGTTTGTTAATACTATAATTAGGCTTCTCCTATAAGGATAGGAGATTCGGGGTCCTGTGACTAACCCAATAAGGGTGTACATTAGGCTATAAAATTATTTCCAAGAGTAAGAATTTCCAGCCTTTATAAACTGTTGTTCAGTATTCTTTGACCTACAGCACCTGAATGTCCAACGAGACACCCATTTTAGTTTGTTAATACTATAATTAGGCTTCTCCTATAAGGATAGGAGATTCGGGGTCCTGTGACTAACCCAATAAGGGTGTACATTAGGCTATAAAATTATTTCCAAGAGTAAGAATTTCCAGCCTTTATAAACTGTTGTTCAGTATTCTTTGACCTACAGCACCTGAATGTCCAACGAGACACCCATTTTAGTTTGTTAATACTATAATTAGGCTTCTCCTATAAGGATAGGAGATTCGGGGTCCTGTGACTAACCCAATAAGGGTGTACATTAGGCTATAAAATTATTTCCAAGAGTAAGAATTTCCAGCCTTTATAAACTGTTGTTCAGTATTCTTTGACCTACAGCACCTGAATGTCCAACGAGACACCCATTTTAGTTTGTTAATACTATAATTAGGCTTCTCCTATAAGGATAGGAGATTCGGGGTCCTGTGACTAACCCAATAAGGGTGTACATTAGGCTATAAAATTATTTCCAAGAGTAAGAATTTCCAGCCTTTATAAACTGTTGTTCAGTATTCTTTGACCTACAGCACCTGAATGTCCAACGAGACACCCATTTTAGTTTGTTAATACTATAATTAGGCTTCTCCTATAAGGATAGGAGATTCGGGGTCCTGTGACTAACCCAATAAGGGTGTACATTAGGCTATAAAATTATTTCCAAGAGTAAGAATTTCCAGCCTTTATAAACTGTTGTTCAGTATTCTTTGACCTACAGCACCTGAATGTCCAACGAGACACCCATTTTAGTTTGTTAATACTATAATTAGGCTTCTCCTATAAGGATAGGAGATTCGGGGTCCTGTGACTAACCCAATAAGGGTGTACATTAGGCTATAAAATTATTTCCAAGAGTAAGAATTTCCAGCCTTTATAAACTGTTGTTCAGTATTCTTTGACCTACACCACCTGAATGTCCAACGAGACACCCATTTTAGTTTGTTAATACTATAATTAGGCTTCTCCTATAAGGATAGGAGATTCGGGGTCCTGTGACTAACCCAATAAGGGTGTACATTAGGCTATAAAATTATTTCCAAGAGTAAGAATTTCCAGCCTTTATAAACTGTTGTTCAGTATTCTTTGACCTACACCACCTGAATGTCCAACGAGACACCCATTTTAGTTTGTTAATACTATAATTAGGCTTCTCCTATAAGGATAGGAGATTCGGGGTCCTGTGACTAACCCAATAAGGGTGTACATTAGGCTATAAAATTATTTCCAAGAGTAAGAATTTCCAGCCTTTATAAACTGTTGTTCAGTATTCTTTGACCTACAGCACCTGAATGTCCAACGAGACACCCATTTTAGTTTGTTAATACTATAATTAGGCTTCTCCTATAAGGATAGGAGATTCGGGGTCCTGTGACTAACCCAATAAGGGTGTACATTAGGCTATAAAATTATTTCCAAGAGTAAGAATTTCCAGCCTTTATAAACTGTTGTTCAGTATTCTTTGACCTACAGCACCTGAATGTCCAACGAGACACCCATTTTAGTTTGTTAATACTATAATTAGGCTTCTCCTATAAGGATAGGAGATTCGGGGTCCTGTGACTAACCCAATAAGGGTGTACATTAGGCTATAAAATTATTTCCAAGAGTAAGAATTTCCAGCCTTTATAAACTGTTGTTCAGTATTCTTTGACCTACAGCACCTGAATGTCCAACGAGACACCCATTTTAGTTTGTTAATACTATAATTAGGCTTCTCCTATAAGGATAGGAGATTCGGGGTCCTGTGACTAACCCAATAAGGGTGTACATTAGGCTATAAAATTATTTCCAAGAGTAAGAATTTCCAGCCTTTATAAACTGTTGTTCAGTATTCTTTGACCTACAGCACCTGAATGTCCAACGAGACACCCATTTTAGTTTGTTAATACTATAATTAGGCTTCTCCTATAAGGATAGGAGATTCGGGGTCCTGTGACTAACCCAATAAGGGTGTACATTAGGCTATAAAATTATTTCCAAGAGTAAGAATTTCCAGCCTTTATAAACTGTTGTTCAGTATTCTTTGACCTACACCACCTGAATGTCCAACGAGACACCCATTTTAGTTTGTTAATACTATAATTAGGCTTCTCCTATAAGGATAGGAGAGGAGATTCGAGGGTCCTGTGACTAACCCAATAAGGGTGTACATTAGGCTATAAAATTATTTCCAAGAGTAAGAATTTCCAGCCTTTATAAACTGTTGTTCAGTATTCTTTGACCTACAGCACCTGAATGTCCAACGAGACACCCATTTTAGTTTGTTAATACTATAATTAGGCTTCTCCTATAAGGATAGGAGATTCGGGGTCCTGTGACTAACCCAATAAGGGTGTACATTAGGCTATAAAATTATTTCCAAGAGTAAGAATTTCCAGCCTTTATAAACTGTTGTTCAGTATTCTTTGACCTACAGCACCTGAATGTCCAACGAGACACCCATTTTAGTTTGTTAATACTATAATTAGGCTTCTCCTATAAGGATAGGAGATTCGGGGTCCTGTGACTAACCCAATAAGGGTGTACATTAGGCTATAAAATTATTTCCAAGAGTAAGAATTTCCAGCCTTTATAAACTGTTGTTCAGTATTCTTTGACCTACAGCACCTGAATGTCCAACGAGACACCCATTTTAGTTTGTTAATACTATAATTAGGCTTCTCCTATAAGGATAGGAGATTCGGGGTCCTGTGACTAACCCAATAAGGGTGTACATTAGGCTATAAAATTATTTCCAAGAGTAAGAATTTCCAGCCTTTATAAACTGTTGTTCAGTATTCTTTGACCTACAGCACCTGAATGTCCAACGAGACACCCATTTTAGTTTGTTAATACTATAATTAGGCTTCTCCTATAAGGATAGGAGATTCGGGGTCCTGTGACTAACCCAATAAGGGTGTACATTAGGCTATAAAATTATTTCCAAGAGTAAGAATTTCCAGCCTTTATAAACTGTTGTTCAGTATTCTTTGACCTACAGCACCTGAATGTCCAACGAGACACCCATTTTAGTTTGTTAATACTATAATTAGGCTTCTCCTATAAGGATAGGAGATTCGGGGTCCTGTGACTAACCCAATAAGGGTGTACATTAGGCTATAAAATTATTTCCAAGAGTAAGAATTTCCAGCCTTTATAAACTGTTGTTCAGTATTCTTTGACCTACAGCACCTGAATGTCCAACGAGACACCCATTTTAGTTTGTTAATACTATAATTAGGCTTCTCCTATAAGGATAGGAGATTCGGGGTCCTGTGACTAACCCAATAAGGGTGTACATTAGGCTATAAAATTATTTCCAAGAGTAAGAATTTCCAGCCTTTATAAACTGTTGTTCAGTATTCTTTGACCTACAGCACCTGAATGTCCAACGAGACACCCATTTTAGTTTGTTAATACTATAATTAGGCTTCTCCTATAAGGATAGGAGATTCGGGGTCCTGTGACTAACCCAATAAGGGTGTACATTAGGCTATAAAATTATTTCCAAGAGTAAGAATTTCCAGCCTTTATAAACTGTTGTTCAGTATTCTTTGACCTACAGCACCTGAATGTCCAACGAGACACCCATTTTAGTTTGTTAATACTATAATTAGGCTTCTCCTATAAGGATAGGAGATTCGGGGTCCTGTGACTAACCCAATAAGGGTGTACATTAGGCTATAAAATTATTTCCAAGAGTAAGAATTTCCAGCCTTTATAAACTGTTGTTCAGTATTCTTTGACCTACAGCACCTGAATGTCCAACGAGACACCCATTTTAGTTTGTTAATACTATAATTAGGCTTCTCCTATAAGGATAGGAGATTCGGGGTCCTGTGACTAACCCAATAAGGGTGTACATTAGGCTATAAAATTATTTCCAAGAGTAAGAATTTCCAGCCTTTATAAACTGTTGTTCAGTATTCTTTGACCTACAGCACCTGAATGTCCAACGAGACACCCATTTTAGTTTGTTAATACTATAATTAGGCTTCTCCTATAAGGATAGGAGATTCGGGGTCCTGTGACTAACCCAATAAGGGTGTACATTAGGCTATAAAATTATTTCCAAGAGTAAGAATTTCCAGCCTTTATAAACTGTTGTTCAGTATTCTTTGACCTACAGCACCTGAATGTCCAACGAGACACCCATTTTAGTTTGTTAATACTATAATTAGGCTTCTCCTATAAGGATAGGAGATTCGGGGTCCTGTGACTAACCCAATAAGGGTGTACATTAGGCTATAAAATTATTTCCAAGAGTAAGAATTTCCAGCCTTTATAAACTGTTGTTCAGTATTCTTTGACCTACAGCACCTGAATGTCCAACGAGACACCCATTTTAGTTTGTTAATACTATAATTAGGCTTCTCCTATAAGGATAGGAGATTCGGGGTCCTGTGACTAACCCAATAAGGGTGTACATTAGGCTATAAAATTATTTCCAAGAGTAAGAATTTCCAGCCTTTATAAACTGTTGTTCAGTATTCTTTGACCTACAGCACCTGAATGTCCAACGAGACACCCATTTTAGTTTGTTAATACTATAATTAGGCTTCTCCTATAAGGATAGGAGATTCGGGGTCCTGTGACTAACCCAATAAGGGTGTACATTAGGCTATAAAATTATTTCCAAGAGTAAGAATTTCCAGCCTTTATAAACTGTTGTTCAGTATTCTTTGACCTACACCACCTGAATGTCCAACGAGACACCCATTTTAGTTTGTTAATACTATAATTAGGCTTCTCCTATAAGGATAGGAGATTCGGGGTCCTGTGACTAACCCAATAAGGGTGTACATTAGGCTATAAAATTATTTCCAAGAGTAAGAATTTCCAGCCTTTATAAACTGTTGTTCAGTATTCTTTGACCTACAGCACCTGAATGTCCAACGAGACACCCATTTTAGTTTGTTAATACTATAATTAGGCTTCTCCTATAAGGATAGGAGATTCGGGGTCCTGTGACTAACCCAATAAGGGTGTACATTAGGCTATAAAATTATTTCCAAGAGTAAGAATTTCCAGCCTTTATAAACTGTTGTTCAGTATTCTTTGACCTACAGCACCTGAATGTCCAACGAGACACCCATTTTAGTTTGTTAATACTATAATTAGGCTTCTCCTATAAGGATAGGAGATTCGGGGTCCTGTGACTAACCCAATAAGGGTGTACATTAGGCTATAAAATTATTTCCAAGAGTAAGAATTTCCAGCCTTTATAAACTGTTGTTCAGTATTCTTTGACCTACAGCACCTGAATGTCCAACGAGACACCCATTTTAGTTTGTTAATACTATAATTAGGCTTCTCCTATAAGGATAGGAGATTCGGGGTCCTGTGACTAACCCAATAAGGGTGTACATTAGGCTATAAAATTATTTCCAAGAGTAAGAATTTCCAGCCTTTATAAACTGTTGTTCAGTATTCTTTGACCTACAGCACCTGAATGTCCAACGAGACACCCATTTTAGTTTGTTAATACTATAATTAGGCTTCTCCTATAAGGATAGGAGATTCGGGGTCCTGTGACTAACCCAATAAGGGTGTACATTAGGCTATAAAATTATTTCCAAGAGTAAGAATTTCCAGCCTTTATAAACTGTTGTTCAGTATTCTTTGACCTACAGCACCTGAATGTCCAACGAGACACCCATTTTAGTTTGTTAATACTATAATTAGGCTTCTCCTATAAGGATAGGAGATTCGGGGTCCTGTGACTAACCCAATAAGGGTGTACATTAGGCTATAAAATTATTTCCAAGAGTAAGAATTTCCAGCCTTTATAAACTGTTGTTCAGTATTCTTTGACCTACAGCACCTGAATGTCCAACGAGACACCCATTTTAGTTTGTTAATACTATAATTAGGCTTCTCCTATAAGGATAGGAGATTCGGGGTCCTGTGACTAACCCAATAAGGGTGTACATTAGGCTATAAAATTATTTCCAAGAGTAAGAATTTCCAGCCTTTATAAACTGTTGTTCAGTATTCTTTGACCTACAGCACCTGAATGTCCAACGAGACACCCATTTTAGTTTGTTAATACTATAATTAGGCTTCTCCTATAAGGATAGGAGATTCGGGGTCCTGTGACTAACCCAATAAGGGTGTACATTAGGCTATAAAATTATTTCCAAGAGTAAGAATTTCCAGCCTTTATAAACTGTTGTTCAGTATTCTTTGACCTACAGCACCTGAATGTCCAACGAGACACCCATTTTAGTTTGTTAATACTATAATTAGGCTTCTCCTATAAGGATAGGAGATTCGGGGTCCTGTGACTAACCCAATAAGGGTGTACATTAGGCTATAAAATTATTTCCAAGAGTAAGAATTTCCAGCCTTTATAAACTGTTGTTCAGTATTCTTTGACCTACAGCACCTGAATGTCCAACGAGACACCCATTTTAGTTTGTTAATACTATAATTAGGCTTCTCCTATAAGGATAGGAGATTCGGGGTCCTGTGACTAACCCAATAAGGGTGTACATTAGGCTATAAAATTATTTCCAAGAGTAAGAATTTCCAGCCTTTATAAACTGTTGTTCAGTATTCTTTGACCTACAGCACCTGAATGTCCAACGAGACACCCATTTTAGTTTGTTAATACTATAATTAGGCTTCTCCTATAAGGATAGGAGATTCGGGGTCCTGTGACTAACCCAATAAGGGTGTACATTAGGCTATAAAATTATTTCCAAGAGTAAGAATTTCCAGCCTTTATAAACTGTTGTTCAGTATTCTTTGACCTACAGCACCTGAATGTCCAACGAGACACCCATTTTAGTTTGTTAATACTATAATTAGGCTTCTCCTATAAGGATAGGAGATTCGGGGTCCTGTGACTAACCCAATAAGGGTGTACATTAGGCTATAAAATTATTTCCAAGAGTAAGAATTTCCAGCCTTTATAAACTGTTGTTCAGTATTCTTTGACCTACAGCACCTGAATGTCCAACGAGACACCCATTTTAGTTTGTTAATACTATAATTAGGCTTCTCCTATAAGGATAGGAGATTCGGGGTCCTGTGACTAACCCAATAAGGGTGTACATTAGGCTATAAAATTATTTCCAAGAGTAAGAATTTCCAGCCTTTATAAACTGTTGTTCAGTATTCTTTGACCTACAGCACCTGAATGTCCAACGAGACACCCATTTTAGTTTGTTAATACTATAATTAGGCTTCTCCTATAAGGATAGGAGATTCGGGGTCCTGTGACTAACCCAATAAGGGTGTACATTAGGCTATAAAATTATTTCCAAGAGTAAGAATTTCCAGCCTTTATAAACTGTTGTTCAGTATTCTTTGACCTACAGCACCTGAATGTCCAACGAGACACCCATTTTAGTTTGTTAATACTATAATTAGGCTTCTCCTATAAGGATAGGAGATTCGGGGTCCTGTGACTAACCCAATAAGGGTGTACATTAGGCTATAAAATTATTTCCAAGAGTAAGAATTTCCAGCCTTTATAAACTGTTGTTCAGTATTCTTTGACCTACAGCACCTGAATGTCCAACGAGACACCCATTTTAGTTTGTTAATACTATAATTAGGCTTCTCCTATAAGGATAGGAGATTCGGGGTCCTGTGACTAACCCAATAAGGGTGTACATTAGGCTATAAAATTATTTCCAAGAGTAAGAATTTCCAGCCTTTATAAACTGTTGTTCAGTATTCTTTGACCTACAGCACCTGAATGTCCAACGAGACACCCATTTTAGTTTGTTAATACTATAATTAGGCTTCTCCTATAAGGATAGGAGATTCGGGGTCCTGTGACTAACCCAATAAGGGTGTACATTAGGCTATAAAATTATTTCCAAGAGTAAGAATTTCCAGCCTTTATAAACTGTTGTTCAGTATTCTTTGACCTACAGCACCTGAATGTCCAACGAGACACCCATTTTAGTTTGTTAATACTATAATTAGGCTTCTCCTATAAGGATAGGAGATTCGGGGTCCTGTGACTAACCCAATAAGGGTGTACATTAGGCTATAAAATTATTTCCAAGAGTAAGAATTTCCAGCCTTTATAAACTGTTGTTCAGTATTCTTTGACCTACAGCACCTGAATGTCCAACGAGACACCCATTTTAGTTTGTTAATACTATAATTAGGCTTCTCCTATAAGGATAGGAGATTCGGGGTCCTGTGACTAACCCAATAAGGGTGTACATTAGGCTATAAAATTATTTCCAAGAGTAAGAATTTCCAGCCTTTATAAACTGTTGTTCAGTATTCTTTGACCTACAGCACCTGAATGTCCAACGAGACACCCATTTTAGTTTGTTAATACTATAATTAGGCTTCTCCTATAAGGATAGGAGATTCGGGGTCCTGTGACTAACCCAATAAGGGTGTACATTAGGCTATAAAATTATTTCCAAGAGTAAGAATTTCCAGCCTTTATAAACTGTTGTTCAGTATTCTTTGACCTACAGCACCTGAATGTCCAACGAGACACCCATTTTAGTTTGTTAATACTATAATTAGGCTTCTCCTATAAGGATAGGAGATTCGGGGTCCTGTGACTAACCCAATAAGGGTGTACATTAGGCTATAAAATTATTTCCAAGAGTAAGAATTTCCAGCCTTTATAAACTGTTGTTCA
This sequence comes from Ambrosia x helenae, assembly GCA_030844895.1. Lineage (NCBI taxonomy): Eukaryota > Viridiplantae > Streptophyta > Magnoliopsida > Asterales > Asteraceae > Ambrosia > Ambrosia x helenae. Next base: position 50,974 of record JAUTDX010007226.1, on the reverse strand, counting down.
GTATTCTTTGACCTACAGCACCTGAATGTCCAACGAGACACCCATTTTAGTTTGTTAATACTATAATTAGGCTTCTCCTATAAGGATAGGAGATTCGGGGTCCTGTGACTAACCCAATAAGGGTGTACATTAGGCTATAAAATTATTTCCAAGAGTAAGAATTTCCAGCCTTTATAAACTGTTGTTCAGTATTCTTTGACCTACAGCACCTGAATGTCCAACGAGACACCCATTTTAGTTTGTTAATACTATAATTAGGCTTCTCCTATAAGGATAGGAGATTCGGGGTCCTGTGACTAACCCAATAAGGGTGTACATTAGGCTATAAAATTATTTCCAAGAGTAAGAATTTCCAGCCTTTATAAACTGTTGTTCAGTATTCTTTGACCTACAGCACCTGAATGTCCAACGAGACACCCATTTTAGTTTGTTAATACTATAATTAGGCTTCTCCTATAAGGATAGGAGATTCGGGGTCCTGTGACTAACCCAATAAGGGTGTACATTAGGCTATAAAATTATTTCCAAGAGTAAGAATTTCCAGCCTTTATAAACTGTTGTTCAGTATTCTTTGACCTACAGCACCTGAATGTCCAACGAGACACCCATTTTAGTTTGTTAATACTATAATTAGGCTTCTCCTATAAGGATAGGAGATTCGGGGTCCTGTGACTAACCCAATAAGGGTGTACATTAGGCTATAAAATTATTTCCAAGAGTAAGAATTTCCAGCCTTTATAAACTGTTGTTCAGTATTCTTTGACCTACAGCACCTGAATGTCCAACGAGACACCCATTTTAGTTTGTTAATACTATAATTAGGCTTCTCCTATAAGGATAGGAGATTCGGGGTCCTGTGACTAACCCAATAAGGGTGTACATTAGGCTATAAAATTATTTCCAAGAGTAAGAATTTCCAGCCTTTATAAACTGTTGTTCAGTATTCTTTGACCTACAGCACCTGAATGTCCAACGAGACACCCATTTTAGTTTGTTAATACTATAATTAGGCTTCTCCTATAAGGATAGGAGATTCGGGGTCCTGTGACTAACCCAATAAGGGTGTACATTAGGCTATAAAATTATTTCCAAGAGTAAGAATTTCCAGCCTTTATAAACTGTTGTTCAGTATTCTTTGACCTACAGCACCTGAATGTCCAACGAGACACCCATTTTAGTTTGTTAATACTATAATTAGGCTTCTCCTATAAGGATAGGAGATTCGGGGTCCTGTGACTAACCCAATAAGGGTGTACATTAGGCTATAAAATTATTTCCAAGAGTAAGAATTTCCAGCCTTTATAAACTGTTGTTCAGTATTCTTTGACCTACAGCACCTGAATGTCCAACGAGACACCCATTTTAGTTTGTTAATACTATAATTAGGCTTCTCCTATAAGGATAGGAGATTCGGGGTCCTGTGACTAACCCAATAAGGGTGTACATTAGGCTATAAAATTATTTCCAAGAGTAAGAATTTCCAGCCTTTATAAACTGTTGTTCAGTATTCTTTGACCTACAGCACCTGAATGTCCAACGAGACACCCATTTTAGTTTGTTAATACTATAATTAGGCTTCTCCTATAAGGATAGGAGATTCGGGGTCCTGTGACTAACCCAATAAGGGTGTACATTAGGCTATAAAATTATTTCCAAGAGTAAGAATTTCCAGCCTTTATAAACTGTTGTTCAGTATTCTTTGACCTACAGCACCTGAATGTCCAACGAGACACCCATTTTAGTTTGTTAATACTATAATTAGGCTTCTCCTATAAGGATAGGAGATTCGGGGTCCTGTGACTAACCCAATAAGGGTGTACATTAGGCTATAAAATTATTTCCAAGAGTAAGAATTTCCAGCCTTTATAAACTGTTGTTCAGTATTCTTTGACCTACAGCACCTGAATGTCCAACGAGACACCCATTTTAGTTTGTTAATACTATAATTAGGCTTCTCCTATAAGGATAGGAGATTCGGGGTCCTGTGACTAACCCAATAAGGGTGTACATTAGGCTATAAAATTATTTCCAAGAGTAAGAATTTCCAGCCTTTATAAACTGTTGTTCAGTATTCTTTGACCTACAGCACCTGAATGTCCAACGAGACACCCATTTTAGTTTGTTAATACTATAATTAGGCTTCTCCTATAAGGATAGGAGATTCGGGGTCCTGTGACTAACCCAATAAGGGTGTACATTAGGCTATAAAATTATTTCCAAGAGTAAGAATTTCCAGCCTTTATAAACTGTTGTTCAGTATTCTTTGACCTACAGCACCTGAATGTCCAACGAGACACCCATTTTAGTTTGTTAATACTATAATTAGGCTTCTCCTATAAGGATAGGAGATTCGGGGTCCTGTGACTAACCCAATAAGGGTGTACATTAGGCTATAAAATTATTTCCAAGAGTAAGAATTTCCAGCCTTTATAAACTGTTGTTCAGTATTCTTTGACCTACAGCACCTGAATGTCCAACGAGACACCCATTTTAGTTTGTTAATACTATAATTAGGCTTCTCCTATAAGGATAGGAGATTCGGGGTCCTGTGACTAACCCAATAAGGGTGTACATTAGGCTATAAAATTATTTCCAAGAGTAAGAATTTCCAGCCTTTATAAACTGTTGTTCAGTATTCTTTGACCTACAGCACCTGAATGTCCAACGAGACACCCATTTTAGTTTGTTAATACTATAATTAGGCTTCTCCTATAAGGATAGGAGATTCGGGGTCCTGTGACTAACCCAATAAGGGTGTACATTAGGCTATAAAATTATTTCCAAGAGTAAGAATTTCCAGCCTTTATAAACTGTTGTTCAGTATTCTTTGACCTACAGCACCTGAATGTCCAACGAGACACCCATTTTAGTTTGTTAATACTATAATTAGGCTTCTCCTATAAGGATAGGAGATTCGGGGTCCTGTGACTAACCCAATAAGGGTGTACATTAGGCTATAAAATTATTTCCAAGAGTAAGAATTTCCAGCCTTTATAAACTGTTGTTCAGTATTCTTTGACCTACAGCACCTGAATGTCCAACGAGACACCCATTTTAGTTTGTTAATACTATAATTAGGCTTCTCCTATAAGGATAGGAGATTCGGGGTCCTGTGACTAACCCAATAAGGGTGTACATTAGGCTATAAAATTATTTCCAAGAGTAAGAATTTCCAGCCTTTATAAACTGTTGTTCAGTATTCTTTGACCTACAGCACCTGAATGTCCAACGAGACACCCATTTTAGTTTGTTAATACTATAATTAGGCTTCTCCTATAAGGATAGGAGATTCGGGGTCCTGTGACTAACCCAATAAGGGTGTACATTAGGCTATAAAATTATTTCCAAGAGTAAGAATTTCCAGCCTTTATAAACTGTTGTTCAGTATTCTTTGACCTACAGCACCTGAATGTCCAACGAGACACCCATTTTAGTTTGTTAATACTATAATTAGGCTTCTCCTATAAGGATAGGAGATTCGGGGTCCTGTGACTAACCCAATAAGGGTGTACATTAGGCTATAAAATTATTTCCAAGAGTAAGAATTTCCAGCCTTTATAAACTGTTGTTCAGTATTCTTTGACCTACAGCACCTGAATGTCCAACGAGACACCCATTTTAGTTTGTTAATACTATAATTAGGCTTCTCCTATAAGGATAGGAGATTCGGGGTCCTGTGACTAACCCAATAAGGGTGTACATTAGGCTATAAAATTATTTCCAAGAGTAAGAATTTCCAGCCTTTATAAACTGTTGTTCAGTATTCTTTGACCTACAGCACCTGAATGTCCAACGAGACACCCATTTTAGTTTGTTAATACTATAATTAGGCTTCTCCTATAAGGATAGGAGATTCGGGGTCCTGTGACTAACCCAATAAGGGTGTACATTAGGCTATAAAATTATTTCCAAGAGTAAGAATTTCCAGCCTTTATAAACTGTTGTTCAGTATTCTTTGACCTACAGCACCTGAATGTCCAACGAGACACCCATTTTAGTTTGTTAATACTATAATTAGGCTTCTCCTATAAGGATAGGAGATTCGGGGTCCTGTGACTAACCCAATAAGGGTGTACATTAGGCTATAAAATTATTTCCAAGAGTAAGAATTTCCAGCCTTTATAAACTGTTGTTCAGTATTCTTTGACCTACAGCACCTGAATGTCCAACGAGACACCCATTTTAGTTTGTTAATACTATAATTAGGCTTCTCCTATAAGGATAGGAGATTCGGGGTCCTGTGACTAACCCAATAAGGGTGTACATTAGGCTATAAAATTATTTCCAAGAGTAAGAATTTCCAGCCTTTATAAACTGTTGTTCAGTATTCTTTGACCTACAGCACCTGAATGTCCAACGAGACACCCATTTTAGTTTGTTAATACTATAATTAGGCTTCTCCTATAAGGATAGGAGATTCGGGGTCCTGTGACTAACCCAATAAGGGTGTACATTAGGCTATAAAATTATTTCCAAGAGTAAGAATTTCCAGCCTTTATAAACTGTTGTTCAGTATTCTTTGACCTACAGCACCTGAATGTCCAACGAGACACCCATTTTAGTTTGTTAATACTATAATTAGGCTTCTCCTATAAGGATAGGAGATTCGGGGTCCTGTGACTAACCCAATAAGGGTGTACATTAGGCTATAAAATTATTTCCAAGAGTAAGAATTTCCAGCCTTTATAAACTGTTGTTCAGTATTCTTTGACCTACAGCACCTGAATGTCCAACGAGACACCCATTTTAGTTTGTTAATACTATAATTAGGCTTCTCCTATAAGGATAGGAGATTCGGGGTCCTGTGACTAACCCAATAAGGGTGTACATTAGGCTATAAAATTATTTCCAAGAGTAAGAATTTCCAGCCTTTATAAACTGTTGTTCAGTATTCTTTGACCTACAGCACCTGAATGTCCAACGAGACACCCATTTTAGTTTGTTAATACTATAATTAGGCTTCTCCTATAAGGATAGGAGATTCGGGGTCCTGTGACTAACCAATAAGGGTGTACATTAGGCTATAAAATTATTTCCAAGAGTAAGAATTTCCAGCCTTTATAAACTGTTGTTCAGTATTCTTTGACCTACAGCACCTGAATGTCCAACGAGACACCCATTTTAGTTTGTTAATACTATAATTAGGCTTCTCCTATAAGGATAGGAGATTCGGGGTCCTGTGACTAACCCAATAAGGGTGTACATTAGGCTATAAAATTATTTCCAAGAGTAAGAATTTCCAGCCTTTATAAACTGTTGTTCAGTATTCTTTGACCTACAGCACCTGAATGTCCAACGAGACACCCATTTTAGTTTGTTAATACTATAATTAGGCTTCTCCTATAAGGATAGGAGATTCGGGGTCCTGTGACTAACCCAATAAGGGTGTACATTAGGCTATAAAATTATTTCCAAGAGTAAGAATTTCCAGCCTTTATAAACTGTTGTTCAGTATTCTTTGACCTACAGCACCTGAATGTCCAACGAGACACCCATTTTAGTTTGTTAATACTATAATTAGGCTTCTCCTATAAGGATAGGAGATTCGGGGTCCTGTGACTAACCCAATAAGGGTGTACATTAGGCTATAAAATTATTTCCAAGAGTAAGAATTTCCAGCCTTTATAAACTGTTGTTCAGTATTCTTTGACCTACAGCACCTGAATGTCCAACGAGACACCCATTTTAGTTTGTTAATACTATAATTAGGCTTCTCCTATAAGGATAGGAGATTCGGGGTCCTGTGACTAACCCAATAAGGGTGTACATTAGGCTATAAAATTATTTCCAAGAGTAAGAATTTCCAGCCTTTATAAACTGTTGTTCAGTATTCTTTGACCTACAGCACCTGAATGTCCAACGAGACACCCATTTTAGTTTGTTAATACTATAATTAGGCTTCTCCTATAAGGATAGGAGATTCGGGGTCCTGTGACTAACCCAATAAGGGTGTACATTAGGCTATAAAATTATTTCCAAGAGTAAGAATTTCCAGCCTTTATAAACTGTTGTTCAGTATTCTTTGACCTACAGCACCTGAATGTCCAACGAGACACCCATTTTAGTTTGTTAATACTATAATTAGGCTTCTCCTATAAGGATAGGAGATTCGGGGTCCTGTGACTAACCCAATAAGGGTGTACATTAGGCTATAAAATTATTTCCAAGAGTAAGAATTTCCAGCCTTTATAAACTGTTGTTCAGTATTCTTTGACCTACAGCACCTGAATGTCCAACGAGACACCCATTTTAGTTTGTTAATACTATAATTAGGCTTCTCCTATAAGGATAGGAGATTCGGGGTCCTGTGACTAACCCAATAAGGGTGTACATTAGGCTATAAAATTATTTCCAAGAGTAAGAATTTCCAGCCTTTATAAACTGTTGTTCAGTATTCTTTGACCTACAGCACCTGAATGTCCAACGAGACACCCATTTTAGTTTGTTAATACTATAATTAGGCTTCTCCTATAAGGATAGGAGATTCGGGGTCCTGTGACTAACCCAATAAGGGTGTACATTAGGCTATAAAATTATTTCCAAGAGTAAGAATTTCCAGCCTTTATAAACTGTTGTTCAGTATTCTTTGACCTACAGCACCTGAATGTCCAACGAGACACCCATTTTAGTTTGTTAATACTATAATTAGGCTTCTCCTATAAGGATAGGAGATTCGGGGTCCTGTGACTAACCCAATAAGGGTGTACATTAGGCTATAAAATTATTTCCAAGAGTAAGAATTTCCAGCCTTTATAAACTGTTGTTCAGTATTCTTTGACCTACAGCACCTGAATGTCCAACGAGACACCCATTTTAGTTTGTTAATACTATAATTAGGCTTCTCCTATAAGGATAGGAGATTCGGGGTCCTGTGACTAAACCAATAAGGGTGTACATTAGGCTATAAAATTATTTCCAAGAGTAAGAATTTCCAGCCTTTATAAACTGTTGTTCAGTATTCTTTGACCTACAGCACCTGAATGTCCAACGAGACACCCATTTTAGTTTGTTAATACTATAATTAGGCTTCTCCTATAAGGATAGGAGATTCGGGGTCCTGTGACTAACCCAATAAGGGTGTACATTAGGCTATAAAATTATTTCCAAGAGTAAGAATTTCCAGCCTTTATAAACTGTTGTTCAGTATTCTTTGACCTACAGCACCTGAATGTCCAACGAGACACCCATTTTAGTTTGTTAATACTATAATTAGGCTTCTCCTATAAGGATAGGAGATTCGGGGTCCTGTGACTAACCCAATAAGGGTGTACATTAGGCTATAAAATTATTTCCAAGAGTAAGAATTTCCAGCCTTTATAAACTGTTGTTCAGTATTCTTTGACCTACAGCACCTGAATGTCCAACGAGACACCCATTTTAGTTTGTTAATACTATAATTAGGCTTCTCCTATAAGGATAGGAGATTCGGGGTCCTGTGACTAACCCAATAAGGGTGTACATTAGGCTATAAAATTATTTCCAAGAGTAAGAATTTCCAGCCTTTATAAACTGTTGTTCAGTATTCTTTGACCTACAGCACCTGAATGTCCAACGAGACACCCATTTTAGTTTGTTAATACTATAATTAGGCTTCTCCTATAAGGATAGGAGATTCGGGGTCCTGTGACTAACCCAATAAGGGTGTACATTAGGCTATAAAATTATTTCCAAGAGTAAGAATTTCCAGCCTTTATAAACTGTTGTTCAGTATTCTTTGACCTACAGCACCTGAATGTCCAACGAGACACCCATTTTAGTTTGTTAATACTATAATTAGGCTTCTCCTATAAGGATAGGAGATTCGGGGTCCTGTGACTAACCAATAAGGGTGTACATTAGGCTATAAAATTATTTCCAAGAGTAAGAATTTCCAGCCTTTATAAACTGTTGTTCAGTATTCTTTGACCTACAGCACCTGAATGTCCAACGAGACACCCATTTTAGTTTGTTAATACTATAATTAGGCTTCTCCTATAAGGATAGGAGATTCGGGGTCCTGTGATAACCAACCCAATAAGGGTGTACATTAGGCTATAAAATTATTTCCAAGAGTAAGAATTTCCAGCCTTTATAAAACTGTTGTTCAGTATTCTTTGACCTACACCACCTGAATGTCCAACGAGACACCATTTTAGTTTGTTAATACTATAATTAGGCTTCTCCTATAAGGATAGGAGATTCGGGGTCCTGTGACTACCCAATAAGGGTGTACATTAGGCTATAAAATTATTTCCAAGAGTAAGAATTTCCAGCCTTTATAAACTGTTGTTCAGTTTCTTTGACCTACAGCACCTGAATGTCCAACGAGACACCCATTTTAGTTTGTTAATACTATAATTAGGCTTCTCATTAAGGATAGGAGATTCGGGGTCCTGTGACTAACCCAATAAGGGTGTACATTAGGCTATAAAATTATTTCCAAGAGTAAGAATTTCCAGCCTTTATAAACTGTTGTTCAGTATCTTTGACCTACACACCTGAATGTCCAACGAGACACCCATTTTAGTTTGTTAATACTATAATTAGGCTTCTCCTATAAGGATAGGAGATTCGGGGTCCTGTGACTAACCCAGTAAGGGTGTACATTAGGCTATAAAATTATTTCCAAGAGTATAGAATTTCAGCCTTTATAAACTGTTGTTCAGTATTCTTTGACCTACAGCACCTGAATGTCAACGAGACACCCATTTTTAGTTTGTTAATACTATAATTAGGCTTCTCCTATAGGATAGGAGATTCGGGGTCCTGTGACTAACCCAATAGGGTGTACATTAGGCTATAAATTATTTCCAAGAGTAAGAATTTCCAGCTTTATAAACTGTTGTTCAGTATTCTTTGACCTACGCACCTGAATGTCCAATAGACACCCATTTTAGTTTGTTAATACTATAATTAGGCTTCTCCTATAAGGAGAAGCCTAATTATAGTATTAACAAAACTAAAATGGGTGTCTCGTTGGACATTCAGGTGGTGTAGGTCAAAGAATACTGAACAAACAGTTTATAAAGGCTGGAAATTCTTACTCTTGGAAATAATTTTATAGCCTAATGTACACCTTATTGGGTTAGTCACAGGACCCGAATCTCCTATCCTTATAGGAGAAGCCTAATTATAGTATTAACAAACTAAAATGGGTGTCTCGTTGGACATTCAGGTGCTGTAGGTCAAAGAATACTGAACAACAGTTTATAAAGGCTGGAAATTCTTACTCTTGGAAATAATTTTATAGCCTAATGTACACCCTTATTGGGTTAGTCACAGGACCCGAATCTCCTATCCTTATAGGAGAAGCCTAATTATAGTATTAACAAACTAAAATGGGTGTCTCGTTGGACATTCAGGTGCTGTAGGTCAAAGAATACTGAACAACAGTTTATAAAGGCTGGAAATTCTTACTCTTGGAAATAATTTTATAGCCTAATGTACACCCTTATTGGGTTAGTCACAGGACCCCGAATCTCCTATCCTTATAGGAGAAGCCTAATTATAGTATTAACAAACTAAAATGGGTGTCTCGTTGGACATTCAGGTGCTGTAGGTCAAAGAATACTGAACAACAGTTTATAAAGGCTGGAAATTCTTACTCTTGGAAATAATTTTATAGCCTAATGTACACCCTTACTGGGGTTAGTCACAGGACCCCGAATCTCCTATCCTTATAGGAGAAGCCTAATTATAGTATTAACAAACTAAAATGGGTGTCTCGTTGGACATTCAGGTGGTTAGGTCAAAGAATACTGAACAACAGTTTATAAAGGCTGGAAATTCTTACTCTTGGAAATAATTTTATAGCCTAATGTACACCTTATTGGGTTAGTCACAGGACCCCGAATCTCCTATCCTTATAGGAGAAGCCTAATTATAGTATTAACAAACAAAATGGGTGTCTCGTTGGACATTCAGGTGCTGTAGGTCAAAGAATACTGAACAACAGTTTATAAAGGCTGGAAATTCTTACTCTTGGAAATAATTTTATAGCCTAATGTACACCCTTATTGGGTTAGTCACAGGACCCCGAATCTCCTATCCTTATAGGAGAAGCCTAATTATAGTATTAACAAACTAAAATGGGTGTCTCGTTGGACATTCAGGTGCTGTAGGTCAAAGAATACTGAACAACAGTTTATAAAGGCTGGAATTCTTACTCTTGGAAATAATTTTATAGCCTAATGTACACCCTTATTGGGTTAGTCACAGGACCCCGAATCTCCTATCCTTATAGGAGAAGCCTAATTATAGTATTAACAAACTAAAATGGGTGTCTCGTTGGACATTCAGGTGCTGTAGGTCAAAGAATACTGAACAACAGTTTATAAAGGCTGGAAAATTCTTACTCTTGGAAATAATTTTATAGCCTAATGTACACCCTTATGGGTTAGTCACAGGACCCCGAATCTCCTATCCTTATAGGAGAAGCCTAATTATAGTATTAACAAACTAAAATGGGTGTCTCGTTGGACATTCAGGTGGTGTAGGTCAAAGAATACTGAACAACAGTTTATAAAGGCTGGAAATTCTTACTCTTGGAAATAATTTTATAGCCTAATGTACACCCTTATTGGGTTAGTCACAGGACCCCGAATCTCCTATCCTTATAGGAGAAGCCTAATTATAGTATTAACAAACTAAAATGGGTGTCTCGTTGGACATTCAGGTGGGTAGGTCAAAGAATACTGAACAACAGTTTATAAAGGCTGGAAATTCTTACTCTTGGAAATAATTTTATAGCCTAATGTACACCCTTATTGGTTGGTTAGTCACAGGACCCCGAATCTCCTATCCTTATAGGAGAAGCCTAATTATAGTATTAACAAACTAAAATGGGTGTCTCGTTGGACATTCAGGTGCTGTAGGTCAAAGAATACTGAACAACAGTTTATAAAGGCTGGAAATTCTTACTCTTGGAAATAATTTTATAGCCTAATGTACACCCTTATTGGGTTAGTCACAGGACCCCGAATCTCCTATCCTTATAGGAGAAGCCTAATTATAGTATTAACAAACTAAAATGGGTGTCTCGTTGGACATTCAGGTGCTGTAGGTCAAAGAATACTGAACAACAGTTTATAAAGGCTGGAAATTCTTACTCTTGGAAATAATTTTATAGCCTAATGTACACCCTTATTGGGTTGGTTAGTCACAGGACCCCGAATCTCCTATCCTTATAGGAGAAGCCTAATTATAGTATTAACAAACTAAAATGGGTGTCTCGTTGGACATTCAGGTGCTTTAGGTCAAAGAATACTGAACAACAGTTTATAAAGGCTGGAAATTCTTACTCTTGGAAATAATTTTATAGCCTAATGTACACCCTTATTGGGTTAGTCACAGGACCCCGAATCTCCTATCCTTATAGGAGAAGCCTAATTATAGTATTAACAAACTAAAATGGGTGTCTCGTTGGACATTCAGGTGCTGTAGGTCAAAGAATACTGAACAACAGTTTATAAAGGCTGGAAATTCTTACTCTTGGAAATAATTTTATAGCCTAATGTACACCCTTATTGGGTTAGTCACAGGACCCCGAATCTCCTATCCTTATAGGAGAAGCCTAATTATAGTATTAACAAACTAAAATGGGTGTCTCGTTGGACATTCAGGTGCTGTAGGTCAAAGAATACTGAACAACAGTTTATAAAGGCTGGAAATTCTTACTCTTGGAAATAATTTTATAGCCTAATGTACACCCTTATGGGTTAGTCACAGGACCCCGAATCTCCTATCCTTATAGGAGAAGCCTAATTATAGTATTAACAAACTAAAATGGGTGTCTCGTTGGACATTCAGGTGTGTAGGTCAAAGAATACTGAACAACAGTTTATAAAGGCTGGAAATTCTTACTCTTGGAAATAATTTTATAGCCTAATGTACACCCTTATTGGGTTAGTCACAGGACCCCGAATCTCCTATCCTTATAGGAGAAGCCTAATTATAGTATTAACAAACTAAAATGGGTGTCTCGTTGGACATTCAGGTGCTGTAGGTCAAAGAATACTGAACAACAGTTTATAAAGGCTGGAAATTCTTACTCTTGGAAATAATTTTATAGCCTAATGTACACCCTTATTGGGTTAGTCACAGGACCCGAATCTCCTATCCTTATAGGAGAAGCCTAATTATAGTATTAACAAACTAAAATGGGTGTCTCGTTGGACATTCAGGTGTAGGTCAAAGAATACTGAACAACAGTTTATAAAGGCTGGAAATTCTTACTCTTGGAAATAATTTTATAGCCTAATGTACACCCTTATTGGGTTAGTCACAGGACCCCGAATCTCCTATCCTTATAGGAGAAGCCTAATTATAGTATTAACAAACTAAAATGGGTGTCTCGTTGGACATTCAGGTGCTGTAGGTCAAAGAATACTGAACAACAGTTTATAAAGGCTGGAAATTCTTACTCTTGGAAATAATTTTATAGCCTAATGTACACCCTTATTGGGTTAGTCACAGGACCCCGAATCTCCTATCCTTATAGGAGAAGCCTAATTATAGTATTAACAAACTAAAATGGGTGTCTCGTTGGACATTCAGGTGCTGTAGGTCAAAGAATACTGAACAACAGTTTATAAAGGCTGGAAATTCTTACTCTTGGAAATAATTTTATAGCCTAATGTACACCCTTATTGGGTTAGTCACAGGACCCCGAATCTCCTATCCTTATAGGAGAAGCCTAATTATAGTATTAACAAACTAAAATGGGTGTCTCGTTGGACATTCAGGTGCTGTAGGTCAAAGAATACTGAACAACAGTTTATAAAGGCTGGAAATTCTTACTCTTGGAAATAATTTTATAGCCTAATGTACACCTTATTGGGTTAGTCACAGGACCCCGAATCTCCTATCCTTATAGGAGAAGCCTAATTATAGTATTAACAAACTAAAATGGGTGTCTCGTTGGACATTCAGGTGGTGTAGGTCAAAGAATACTGAACAACAGTTTATAAAGGCTGGAAATTCTTACTCTTGGAAATATTTTTATAGCCTAATGTACACCCTTATTGGGTTGGTTAGTCACAGGACCCCGAATCTCCTATCCTTATAGGAGAAGCCTAATTATAGTATTAACAAACTAAAATGGGTGTCTCGTTGGACATTCAGGTGCTGTAGGTCAAAGAATACTGAACAACAGTTTATAAAGGCTGGAAATTCTTACTCTTGGAAATAATTTTATAGCCTAATGTACACCCTTATTGGGTTAGTCACAGGACCCCGAATCTCCTATCCTTATAGGAGAAGCCTAATTATAGTATTAACAAACTAAAATGGGTGTCTCGTTGGACATTCAGGTGTGTAGGTCAAAGAATACTGAACAACAGTTTATAAAGGCTGGAAATTCTTACTCTTGGAAATAATTTTATAGCCTAATGTACACCCTTATTGGGTTAGTCACAGGACCCCGAATCTCCTATCCTTATAGGAGAAGCCTAATTATAGTATTAACAAACTAAAATGGGTGTCTCGTTGGACATTCAGGTGCTGTAGGTCAAAGAATACTGAACAACAGTTTATAAAGGCTGGAAATTCTTACTCTTGGAAATAATTTTATAGCCTAATGTACACCCTTATTGGGGGTTAGTCACAGGACCCCGAATCTCCTATCCTTATAGGAGAAGCCTAATTATAGTATTAACAAACTAAAATGGGTGTCTCGTTGGACATTCAGGTGCTGTAGGTCAAAGAATACTGAACAACAGTTTATAAAGGCTGGAAATTCTTACTCTTGGAAATAATTTTATAGCCTAATGTACACCCTTATTGGGTTAGTCACAGGACCCCGAATCTCCTATCCTTATAGGAGAAGCCTAATTATAGTATTAACAAACTAAAATGGGTGTCTCGTTGGACATTCAGGTGGTGTAGGTCAAAGAATACTGAACAACAGTTTATAAAGGCTGGAAATTCTTACTCTTGGAAATAATTTTATAGCCTAATGTACACCCTTATTGGGTTAGTCACAGGACCCCGAATCTCCTATCCTTATAGGAGAAGCCTAATTATAGTATTAACAAACTAAAATGGGTGTCTCGTTGGACATTCAGGTGCTGTAGGTCAAAGAATACTGAACAACAGTTTATAAAGGCTGGAAATTCTTACTCTTGGAAATAATTTTATAGCCTAATGTACACCCTTATTGGGTTAGTCACAGGACCCCGAATCTCCTATCCTTATAGGAGAAGCCTAATTATAGTATTAACAAACTAAAATGGGTGTCTCGTTGGACATTCAGGTGTGTAGGTCAAAGAATACTGAACAACAGTTTATAAAGGCTGGAAATTCTTACTCTTGGAAATAATTTTATAGCCTAATGTACACCCTTATTGGGTTAGTCACAGGACCCCGAATCTCCTATCCTTATAGGAGAAGCCTAATTATAGTATTAACAAACTAAAATGGGTGTCTCGTTGGACATTCAGGTGGTGTAGGTCAAAGAATACTGAACAACAGTTTATAAAGGCTGGAAATTCTTACTCTTGGAAATAATTTTATAGCCTAATGTACACCCTTATTGGGTTAGTCACAGGACCCCGAATCTCCTATCCTTATAGGAGAAGCCTAATTATAGTATTAACAAACTAAAATGGGTGTCTCGTTGGACATTCAGGTGCTGTAGGTCAAAGAATACTGAACAACAGTTTATAAAGGCTGGAAATTCTTACTCTTGGAAATAATTTTATAGCCTAATGTACACCCTTATTGGGTTAGTCACAGGACCCCGAATCTCCTATCCTTATAGGAGAAGCCTAATTATAGTATTAACAAACTAAAATGGGTGTCTCGTTGGACATTCAGGTGGCTGTAGGTCAAAGAATACTGAACAACAGTTTATAAAGGCTGGAAATTCTTACTCTTGGAAATAATTTTATAGCCTAATGTACACCCTTATTGGGTTAGTCACAGGACCCCGAATCTCCTATCCTTATAGGAGAAGCCTAATTATAGTATTAACAAACTAAAATGGGTGTCTCGTTGGACATTCAGGTGCTGTAGGTCAAAGAATACTGAACAACAGTTTATAAAGGCTGGAAATTCTTACTCTTGGAAATAATTTTATAGCCTAATGTACACCCTTATTGGGTTAGTCACAGGACCCCGAATCTCCTATCCTTATAGGAGAAGCCTAATTATAGTATTAACAAACTAAAATGGGTGTCTCGTTGGACATTCAGGTGCTGTAGGTCAAAGAATACTGAACAACAGTTTATAAAGGCTGGAAATTCTTACTCTTGGAAATAATTTTATAGCCTAATGTACACCCTTATTGGGTTAGTCACAGGACCCCGAATCTCCTATCCTTATAGGAGAAGCCTAATTATAGTATTAACAAACTAAAATGGGTGTCTCGTTGGACATTCAGGTGCTGTAGGTCAAAGAATACTGAACAACAGTTTATAAAGGCTGGAAATTCTTACTCTTGGAAATAATTTTATAGCCTAATGTACACCCTTATTGGGTTAGTCACAGGACCCCGAATCTCCTATCCTTATAGGAGAAGCCTAATTATAGTATTAACAAACTAAAATGGGTGTCTCGTTGGACATTCAGGTGCTGTAGGTCAAAGAATACTGAACAACAGTTTATAAAGGCTGGAAATTCTTACTCTTGGAAATAATTTTATAGCCTAATGTACACCCTTATTGGGTTAGTCACAGGACCCCGAATCTCCTATCCTTATAGGAGAAGCCTAATTATAGTATTAACAAACTAAAATGGGTGTCTCGTTGGACATTCAGGTGGTGTAGGTCAAAGAATACTGAACAACAGTTTATAAAGGCTGGAAATTCTTACTCTTGGAAATAATTTTATAGCCTAATGTACACCCTTATTGGGTTAGTCACAGGACCCCGAATCTCCTATCCTTATAGGAGAAGCCTAATTATAGTATTAACAAACTAAAATGGGTGTCTCGTTGGACATTCAGGTGCTGTAGGTCAAAGAATACTGAACAACAGTTTATAAAGGCTGGAAATTCTTACTCTTGGAAATAATTTTATAGCCTAATGTACACCCTTATTGGGTTAGTCACAGGACCCCGAATCTCCTATCCTTATAGGAGAAGCCTAATTATAGTATTAACAAACTAAAATGGGTGTCTCGTTGGACATTCAGGTGCTGTAGGTCAAAGAATACTGAACAACAGTTTATAAAGGCTGGAAATTCTTACTCTTGGAAATAATTTTATAGCCTAATGTACACCCTTATTGGGTTAGTCACAGGACCCCGAATCTCCTATCCTTATAGGAGAAGCCTAATTATAGTATTAACAAACTAAAATGGGTGTCTCGTTGGACATTCAGGTGCTGTAGGTCAAAGAATACTGAACAACAGTTTATAAAGGCTGGAAATTCTTACTCTTGGAAATAATTTTATAGCCTAATGTACACCCTTATTGGGTTAGTCACAGGACCCCGAATCTCCTATCCTTATAGGAGAAGCCTAATTATAGTATTAACAAACTAAAATGGGTGTCTCGTTGGACATTCAGGTGCTGTAGGTCAAAGAATACTGAACAACAGTTTATAAAGGCTGGAAATTCTTACTCTTGGAAATAATTTTATAGCCTAATGTACACCCTTATTGGGTTAGTCACAGGACCCCGAATCTCCTATCCTTATAGGAGAAGCCTAATTATAGTATTAACAAACTAAAATGGGTGTCTCGTTGGACATTCAGGTGCTGTAGGTCAAAGAATACTGAACAACAGTTTATAAAGGCTGGAAATTCTTACTCTTGGAAATAATTTTATAGCCTAATGTACACCCTTATTGGGTTAGTCACAGGACCCCGAATCTCCTATCCTTATAGGAGAAGCCTAATTATAGTATTAACAAACTAAAATGGGTGTCTCGTTGGACATTCAGGTGGTGTAGGTCAAAGAATACTGAACAACAGTTTATAAAGGCTGGAAATTCTTACTCTTGGAAATAATTTTATAGCCTAATGTACACCCTTATTGGGTTAGTCACAGGACCCCGAATCTCCTATCCTTATAGGAGAAGCCTAATTATAGTATTAACAAACTAAAATGGGTGTCTCGTTGGACATTCAGGTGCTGTAGGTCAAAGAATACTGAACAACAGTTTATAAAGGCTGGAAATTCTTACTCTTGGAAATAATTTTATAGCCTAATGTACACCCTTATTGGGTTAGTCACAGGACCCCGAATCTCCTATCCTTATAGGAGAAGCCTAATTATAGTATTAACAAACTAAAATGGGTGTCTCGTTGGACATTCAGGTGCTGTAGGTCAAAGAATACTGAACAACAGTTTATAAAGGCTGGAAATTCTTACTCTTGGAAATAATTTTATAGCCTAATGTACACCCTTATTGGGTTAGTCACAGGACCCCGAATCTCCTATCCTTATAGGAGAAGCCTAATTATAGTATTAACAAACTAAAATGGGTGTCTCGTTGGACATTCAGGTGCTGTAGGTCAAAGAATACTGAACAACAGTTTATAAAGGCTGGAAATTCTTACTCTTGGAAATAATTTTATAGCCTAATGTACACCCTTATTGGTTAGTCACAGGACCCCGAATCTCCTATCCTTATAGGAGAAGCCTAATTATAGTATTAACAAACTAAAATGGGTGTCTCGTTGGACATTCAGGTGCTGTAGGTCAAAGAATACTGAACAACAGTTTATAAAGGCTGGAAATTCTTACTCTTGGAAATAATTTTATAGCCTAATGTACACCCTTATTGGGTTAGTCACAGGACCCCGAATCTCCTATCCTTATAGGAGAAGCCTAATTATAGTATTAACAAACTAAAATGGGTGTCTCGTTGGACATTCAGGTGCTGTAGGTCAAAGAATACTGAACAACAGTTTATAAAGGCTGGAAATTCTTACTCTTGGAAATAATTTTATAGCCTAATGTACACCCTTATTGGGTTAGTCACAGGACCCCGAATCTCCTATCCTTATAGGAGAAGCCTAATTATAGTATTAACAAACTAAAATGGGTGTCTCGTTGGACATTCAGGTGCTGTAGGTCAAAGAATACTGAACAACAGTTTATAAAGGCTGGAAATTCTTACTCTTGGAAATAATTTTATAGCCTAATGTACACCCTTATTGGGTTAGTCACAGGACCCCGAATCTCCTATCCTTATAGGAGAAGCCTAATTATAGTATTAACAAACTAAAATGGGTGTCTCGTTGGACATTCAGGTGCTGTAGGTCAAAGAATACTGAACAACAGTTTATAAAGGCTGGAAATTCTTACTCTTGGAAATAATTTTATAGCCTAATGTACACCCTTATTGGGTTAGTCACAGGACCCCGAATCTCCTATCCTTATAGGAGAAGCCTAATTATAGTATTAACAAACTAAAATGGGTGTCTCGTTGGACATTCAGGTGCTGTAGGTCAAAGAATACTGAACAACAGTTTATAAAGGCTGGAAATTCTTACTCTTGGAAATAATTTTATAGCCTAATGTACACCCTTATTGGGTTAGTCACAGGACCCCGAATCTCCTATCCTTATAGGAGAAGCCTAATTATAGTATTAACAAACTAAAATGGGTGTCTCGTTGGACATTCAGGTGCTGTAGGTCAAAGAATACTGAACAACAGTTTATAAAGGCTGGAAATTCTTACTCTTGGAAATAATTTTATAGCCTAATGTACACCCTTATTGGGTTAGTCACAGGACCCCGAATCTCCTATCCTTATAGGAGAAGCCTAATTATAGTATTAACAAACTAAAATGGGTGTCTCGTTGGACATTCAGGTGGTGTAGGTCAAAGAATACTGAACAACAGTTTATAAAGGCTGGAAATTCTTACTCTTGGAAATAATTTTATAGCCTAATGTACACCCTTATTGGGTTAGTCACAGGACCCCGAATCTCCTATCCTTATAGGAGAAGCCTAATTATAGTATTAACAAACTAAAATGGGTGTCTCGTTGGACATTCAGGTGCTGTAGGTCAAAGAATACTGAACAACAGTTTATAAAGGCTGGAAATTCTTACTCTTGGAAATAATTTTATAGCCTAATGTACACCCTTATTGGGTTAGTCACAGGACCCCGAATCTCCTATCCTTATAGGAGAAGCCTAATTATAGTATTAACAAACTAAAATGGGTGTCTCGTTGGACATTCAGGTGCTGTAGGTCAAAGAATACTGAACAACAGTTTATAAAGGCTGGAAATTCTTACTCTTGGAAATAATTTTATAGCCTAATGTACACCCTTATTGGGTTAGTCACAGGACCCCGAATCTCCTATCCTTATAGGAGAAGCCTAATTATAGTATTAACAAACTAAAATGGGTGTCTCGTTGGACATTCAGGTGCTGTAGGTCAAAGAATACTGAACAACAGTTTATAAAGGCTGGAAATTCTTACTCTTGGAAATAATTTTATAGCCTAATGTACACCCTTATTGGGTTAGTCACAGGACCCCGAATCTCCTATCCTTATAGGAGAAGCCTAATTATAGTATTAACAAACTAAAATGGGTGTCTCGTTGGACATTCAGGTGCTGTAGGTCAAAGAATACTGAACAACAGTTTATAAAGGCTGGAAATTCTTACTCTTGGAAATAATTTTATAGCCTAATGTACACCCTTATTGGGTTAGTCACAGGACCCCGAATCTCCTATCCTTATAGGAGAAGCCTAATTATAGTATTAACAAACTAAAATGGGTGTCTCGTTGGACATTCAGGTGCTGTAGGTCAAAGAATACTGAACAACAGTTTATAAAGGCTGGAAATTCTTACTCTTGGAAATAATTTTATAGCCTAATGTACACCCTTATTGGGTTAGTCACAGGACCCCGAATCTCCTATCCTTATAGGAGAAGCCTAATTATAGTATTAACAAACTAAAATGGGTGTCTCGTTGGACATTCAGGTGGTGTAGGTCAAAGAATACTGAACAACAGTTTATAAAGGCTGGAAATTCTTACTCTTGGAAATAATTTTATAGCCTAATGTACACCCTTATTGGGTTAGTCACAGGACCCCGAATCTCCTATCCTTATAGGAGAAGCCTAATTATAGTATTAACAAACTAAAATGGGTGTCTCGTTGGACATTCAGGTGCTGTAGGTCAAAGAATACTGAACAACAGTTTATAAAGGCTGGAAATTCTTACTCTTGGAAATAATTTTATAGCCTAATGTACACCCTTATTGGGTTAGTCACAGGACCCCGAATCTCCTATCCTTATAGGAGAAGCCTAATTATAGTATTAACAAACTAAAATGGGTGTCTCGTTGGACATTCAGGTGCTGTAGGTCAAAGAATACTGAACAACAGTTTATAAAGGCTGGAAATTCTTACTCTTGGAAATAATTTTATAGCCTAATGTACACCCTTATTGGGTTAGTCACAGGACCCCGAATCTCCTATCCTTATAGGAGAAGCCTAATTATAGTATTAACAAACTAAAATGGGTGTCTCGTTGGACATTCAGGTGCTGTAGGTCAAAGAATACTGAACAACAGTTTATAAAGGCTGGAAATTCTTACTCTTGGAAATAATTTTATAGCCTAATGTACACCCTTATTGGGTTAGTCACAGGACCCCGAATCTCCTATCCTTATAGGAGAAGCCTAATTATAGTATTAACAAACTAAAATGGGTGTCTCGTTGGACATTCAGGTGCTGTAGGTCAAAGAATACTGAACAACAGTTTATAAAGGCTGGAAATTCTTACTCTTGGAAATAATTTTATAGCCTAATGTACACCCTTATTGGGTTAGTCACAGGACCCCGAATCTCCTATCCTTATAGGAGAAGCCTAATTATAGTATTAACAAACTAAAATGGGTGTCTCGTTGGACATTCAGGTGCTGTAGGTCAAAGAATACTGAACAACAGTTTATAAAGGCTGGAAATTCTTACTCTTGGAAATAATTTTATAGCCTAATGTACACCCTTATTGGGTTAGTCACAGGACCCCGAATCTCCTATCCTTATAGGAGAAGCCTAATTATAGTATTAACAAACTAAAATGGGTGTCTCGTTGGACATTCAGGTGCTGTAGGTCAAAGAATACTGAACAACAGTTTATAAAGGCTGGAAATTCTTACTCTTGGAAATAATTTTATAGCCTAATGTACACCCTTATTGGGTTAGTCACAGGACCCCGAATCTCCTATCCTTATAGGAGAAGCCTAATTATAGTATTAACAAACTAAAATGGGTGTCTCGTTGGACATTCAGGTGCTGTAGGTCAAAGAATACTGAACAACAGTTTATAAAGGCTGGAAATTCTTACTCTTGGAAATAATTTTATAGCCTAATGTACACCCTTATTGGGTTAGTCACAGGACCCCGAATCTCCTATCCTTATAGGAGAAGCCTAATTATAGTATTAACAAACTAAAATGGGTGTCTCGTTGGACATTCAGGTGCTGTAGGTCAAAGAATACTGAACAACAGTTTATAAAGGCTGGAAATTCTTACTCTTGGAAATAATTTTATAGCCTAATGTACACCCTTATTGGGTTAGTCACAGGACCCCGAATCTCCTATCCTTATAGGAGAAGCCTAATTATAGTATTAACAAACTAAAATGGGTGTCTCGTTGGACATTCAGGTGCTGTAGGTCAAAGAATACTGAACAACAGTTTATAAAGGCTGGAAATTCTTACTCTTGGAAATAATTTTATAGCCTAATGTACACCCTTATTGGGTTAGTCACAGGACCCCGAATCTCCTATCCTTATAGGAGAAGCCTAATTATAGTATTAACAAACTAAAATGGGTGTCTCGTTGGACATTCAGGTGCTGTAGGTCAAAGAATACTGAACAACAGTTTATAAAGGCTGGAAATTCTTACTCTTGGAAATAATTTTATAGCCTAATGTACACCCTTATTGGGTTAGTCACAGGACCCCGAATCTCCTATCCTTATAGGAGAAGCCTAATTATAGTATTAACAAACTAAAATGGGTGTCTCGTTGGACATTCAGGTGCTGTAGGTCAAAGAATACTGAACAACAGTTTATAAAGGCTGGAAATTCTTACTCTTGGAAATAATTTTATAGCCTAATGTACACCCTTATTGGGTTAGTCACAGGACCCCGAATCTCCTATCCTTATAGGAGAAGCCTAATTATAGTATTAACAAACTAAAATGGGTGTCTCGTTGGACATTCAGGTGCTGTAGGTCAAAGAATACTGAACAACAGTTTATAAAGGCTGGAAATTCTTACTCTTGGAAATAATTTTATAGCCTAATGTACACCCTTATTGGGTTAGTCACAGGACCCCGAATCTCCTATCCTTATAGGAGAAGCCTAATTATAGTATTAACAAACTAAAATGGGTGTCTCGTTGGACATTCAGGTGCTGTAGGTCAAAGAATACTGAACAACAGTTTATAAAGGCTGGAAATTCTTACTCTTGGAAATAATTTTATAGCCTAATGTACACCCTTATTGGGTTAGTCACAGGACCCCGAATCTCCTATCCTTATAGGAGAAGCCTAATTATAGTATTAACAAACTAAAATGGGTGTCTCGTTGGACATTCAGGTGCTGTAGGTCAAAGAATACTGAACAACAGTTTATAAAGGCTGGAAATTCTTACTCTTGGAAATAATTTTATAGCCTAATGTACACCCTTACTGGGTTAGTCACAGGACCCCGAATCTCCTATCCTTATAGGAGAAGCCTAATTATAGTATTAACAAACTAAAATGGGTGTCTCGTTGGACATTCAGGTGCTGTAGGTCAAAGAATACTGAACAACAGTTTATAAAGGCTGGAAATTCTTACTCTTGGAAATAATTTTATAGCCTAATGTACACCCTTATTGGGTTAGTCACAGGACCCCGAATCTCCTATCCTTATAGGAGAAGCCTAATTATAGTATTAACAAACTAAAATGGGTGTCTCGTTGGACATTCAGGTGCTGTAGGTCAAAGAATACTGAACAACAGTTTATAAAGGCTGGAAATTCTTACTCTTGGAAATAATTTTATAGCCTAATGTACACCCTTATTGGGTTAGTCACAGGACCCCGAATCTCCTATCCTTATAGGAGAAGCCTAATTATAGTATTAACAAACTAAAATGGGTGTCTCGTTGGACATTCAGGTGCTGTAGGTCAAAGAATACTGAACAACAGTTTATAAAGGCTGGAAATTCTTACTCTTGGAAATAATTTTATAGCCTAATGTACACCCTTATTGGGTTAGTCACAGGACCCCGAATCTCCTATCCTTATAGGAGAAGCCTAATTATAGTATTAACAAACTAAAATGGGTGTCTCGTTGGACATTCAGGTGCTGTAGGTCAAAGAATACTGAACAACAGTTTATAAAGGCTGGAAATTCTTACTCTTGGAAATAATTTTATAGCCTAATGTACACCCTTATTGGGTTAGTCACAGGACCCCGAATCTCCTATCCTTATAGGAGAAGCCTAATTATAGTATTAACAAACTAAAATGGGTGTCTCGTTGGACATTCAGGTGCTGTAGGTCAAAGAATACTGAACAACAGTTTATAAAGGCTGGAAATTCTTACTCTTGGAAATAATTTTATAGCCTAATGTACACCCTTATTGGGTTAGTCACAGGACCCCGAATCTCCTATCCTTATAGGAGAAGCCTAATTATAGTATTAACAAACTAAAATGGGTGTCTCGTTGGACATTCAGGTGCTGTAGGTCAAAGAATACTGAACAACAGTTTATAAAGGCTGGAAATTCTTACTCTTGGAAATAATTTTATAGCCTAATGTACACCCTTATTGGGTTAGTCACAGGACCCCGAATCTCCTATCCTTATAGGAGAAGCCTAATTATAGTATTAACAAACTAAAATGGGTGTCTCGTTGGACATTCAGGTGCTGTAGGTCAAAGAATACTGAACAACAGTTTATAAAGGCTGGAAATTCTTACTCTTGGAAATAATTTTATAGCCTAATGTACACCCTTATTGGGTTAGTCACAGGACCCCGAATCTCCTATCCTTATAGGAGAAGCCTAATTATAGTATTAACAAACTAAAATGGGTGTCTCGTTGGACATTCAGGTGCTGTAGGTCAAAGAATACTGAACAACAGTTTATAAAGGCTGGAAATTCTTACTCTTGGAAATAATTTTATAGCCTAATGTACACCCTTATTGGGTTAGTCACAGGACCCCGAATCTCCTATCCTTATAGGAGAAGCCTAATTATAGTATTAACAAACTAAAATGGGTGTCTCGTTGGACATTCAGGTGCTGTAGGTCAAAGAATACTGAACAACAGTTTATAAAGGCTGGAAATTCTTACTCTTGGAAATAATTTTATAGCCTAATGTACACCCTTATTGGGTTAGTCACAGGACCCCGAATCTCCTATCCTTATAGGAGAAGCCTAATTATAGTATTAACAAACTAAAATGGGTGTCTCGTTGGACATTCAGGTGCTGTAGGTCAAAGAATACTGAACAACAGTTTATAAAGGCTGGAAATTCTTACTCTTGGAAATAATTTTATAGCCTAATGTACACCCTTATTGGGTTAGTCACAGGACCCCGAATCTCCTATCCTTATAGGAGAAGCCTAATTATAGTATTAACAAACTAAAATGGGTGTCTCGTTGGACATTCAGGTGCTGTAGGTCAAAGAATACTGAACAACAGTTTATAAAGGCTGGAAATTCTTACTCTTGGAAATAATTTTATAGCCTAATGTACACCCTTATTGGGTTAGTCACAGGACCCCGAATCTCCTATCCTTATAGGAGAAGCCTAATTATAGTATTAACAAACTAAAATGGGTGTCTCGTTGGACATTCAGGTGCTGTAGGTCAAAGAATACTGAACAACAGTTTATAAAGGCTGGAAATTCTTACTCTTGGAAATAATTTTATAGCCTAATGTACACCCTTATTGGGTTAGTCACAGGACCCCGAATCTCCTATCCTTATAGGAGAAGCCTAATTATAGTATTAACAAACTAAAATGGGTGTCTCGTTGGACATTCAGGTGCTGTAGGTCAAAGAATACTGAACAACAGTTTATAAAGGCTGGAAATTCTTACTCTTGGAAATAATTTTATAGCCTAATGTACACCCTTATTGGGTTAGTCACAGGACCCCGAATCTCCTATCCTTATAGGAGAAGCCTAATTATAGTATTAACAAACTAAAATGGGTGTCTCGTTGGACATTCAGGTGCTGTAGGTCAAAGAATACTGAACAACAGTTTATAAAGGCTGGAAATTCTTACTCTTGGAAATAATTTTATAGCCTAATGTACACCCTTATTGGGTTAGTCACAGGACCCCGAATCTCCTATCCTTATAGGAGAAGCCTAATTATAGTATTAACAAACTAAAATGGGTGTCTCGTTGGACATTCAGGTGCTGTAGGTCAAAGAATACTGAACAACAGTTTATAAAGGCTGGAAATTCTTACTCTTGGAAATAATTTTATAGCCTAATGTACACCCTTATTGGGTTAGTCACAGGACCCCGAATCTCCTATCCTTATAGGAGAAGCCTAATTATAGTATTAACAAACTAAAATGGGTGTCTCGTTGGACATTCAGGTGCTGTAGGTCAAAGAATACTGAACAACAGTTTATAAAGGCTGGAAATTCTTACTCTTGGAAATAATTTTATAGCCTAATGTACACCCTTATTGGGTTAGTCACAGGACCCCGAATCTCCTATCCTTATAGGAGAAGCCTAATTATAGTATTAACAAACTAAAATGGGTGTCTCGTTGGACATTCAGGTGCTGTAGGTCAAAGAATACTGAACAACAGTTTATAAAGGCTGGAAATTCTTACTCTTGGAAATAATTTTATAGCCTAATGTACACCCTTATTGGGTTAGTCACAGGACCCCGAATCTCCTATCCTTATAGGAGAAGCCTAATTATAGTATTAACAAACTAAAATGGGTGTCTCGTTGGACATTCAGGTGCTGTAGGTCAAAGAATACTGAACAACAGTTTATAAAGGCTGGAAATTCTTACTCTTGGAAATAATTTTATAGCCTAATGTACACCCTTATTGGGTTAGTCACAGGACCCCGAATCTCCTATCCTTATAGGAGAAGCCTAATTATAGTATTAACAAACTAAAATGGGTGTCTCGTTGGACATTCAGGTGCTGTAGGTCAAAGAATACTGAACAACAGTTTATAAAGGCTGGAAATTCTTACTCTTGGAAATAATTTTATAGCCTAATGTACACCCTTATTGGGTTAGTCACAGGACCCCGAATCTCCTATCCTTATAGGAGAAGCCTAATTATAGTATTAACAAACTAAAATGGGTGTCTCGTTGGACATTCAGGTGCTGTAGGTCAAAGAATACTGAACAACAGTTTATAAAGGCTGGAAATTCTTACTCTTGGAAATAATTTTATAGCCTAATGTACACCCTTATTGGGTTAGTCACAGGACCCCGAATCTCCTATCCTTATAGGAGAAGCCTAATTATAGTATTAACAAACTAAAATGGGTGTCTCGTTGGACATTCAGGTGCTGTAGGTCAAAGAATACTGAACAACAGTTTATAAAGGCTGGAAATTCTTACTCTTGGAAATAATTTTATAGCCTAATGTACACCCTTATTGGGTTAGTCACAGGACCCCGAATCTCCTATCCTTATAGGAGAAGCCTAATTATAGTATTAACAAACTAAAATGGGTGTCTCGTTGGACATTCAGGTGCTGTAGGTCAAAGAATACTGAACAACAGTTTATAAAGGCTGGAAATTCTTACTCTTGGAAATAATTTTATAGCCTAATGTACACCCTTATTGGGTTAGTCACAGGACCCCGAATCTCCTATCCTTATAGGAGAAGCCTAATTATAGTATTAACAAACTAAAATGGGTGTCTCGTTGGACATTCAGGTGCTGTAGGTCAAAGAATACTGAACAACAGTTTATAAAGGCTGGAAATTCTTACTCTTGGAAATAATTTTATAGCCTAATGTACACCCTTATTGGGTTAGTCACAGGACCCCGAATCTCCTATCCTTATAGGAGAAGCCTAATTATAGTATTAACAAACTAAAATGGGTGTCTCGTTGGACATTCAGGTGCTGTAGGTCAAAGAATACTGAACAACAGTTTATAAAGGCTGGAAATTCTTACTCTTGGAAATAATTTTATAGCCTAATGTACACCCTTATTGGGTTAGTCACAGGACCCCGAATCTCCTATCCTTATAGGAGAAGCCTAATTATAGTATTAACAAACTAAAATGGGTGTCTCGTTGGACATTCAGGTGCTGTAGGTCAAAGAATACTGAACAACAGTTTATAAAGGCTGGAAATTCTTACTCTTGGAAATAATTTTATAGCCTAATGTACACCCTTATTGGGTTAGTCACAGGACCCCGAATCTCCTATCCTTATAGGAGAAGCCTAATTATAGTATTAACAAACTAAAATGGGTGTCTCGTTGGACATTCAGGTGCTGTAGGTCAAAGAATACTGAACAACAGTTTATAAAGGCTGGAAATTCTTACTCTTGGAAATAATTTTATAGCCTAATGTACACCCTTATTGGGTTAGTCACAGGACCCCGAATCTCCTATCCTTATAGGAGAAGCCTAATTATAGTATTAACAAACTAAAATGGGTGTCTCGTTGGACATTCAGGTGCTGTAGGTCAAAGAATACTGAACAACAGTTTATAAAGGCTGGAAATTCTTACTCTTGGAAATAATTTTATAGCCTAATGTACACCCTTATTGGGTTAGTCACAGGACCCCGAATCTCCTATCCTTATAGGAGAAGCCTAATTATAGTATTAACAAACTAAAATGGGTGTCTCGTTGGACATTCAGGTGCTGTAGGTCAAAGAATACTGAACAACAGTTTATAAAGGCTGGAAATTCTTACTCTTGGAAATAATTTTATAGCCTAATGTACACCCTTATTGGGTTAGTCACAGGACCCCGAATCTCCTATCCTTATAGGAGAAGCCTAATTATAGTATTAACAAACTAAAATGGGTGTCTCGTTGGACATTCAGGTGCTGTAGGTCAAAGAATACTGAACAACAGTTTATAAAGGCTGGAAATTCTTACTCTTGGAAATAATTTTATAGCCTAATGTACACCCTTATTGGGTTAGTCACAGGACCCCGAATCTCCTATCCTTATAGGAGAAGCCTAATTATAGTATTAACAAACTAAAATGGGTGTCTCGTTGGACATTCAGGTGCTGTAGGTCAAAGAATACTGAACAACAGTTTATAAAGGCTGGAAATTCTTACTCTTGGAAATAATTTTATAGCCTAATGTACACCCTTATTGGGTTAGTCACAGGACCCCGAATCTCCTATCCTTATAGGAGAAGCCTAATTATAGTATTAACAAACTAAAATGGGTGTCTCGTTGGACATTCAGGTGCTGTAGGTCAAAGAATACTGAACAACAGTTTATAAAGGCTGGAAATTCTTACTCTTGGAAATAATTTTATAGCCTAATGTACACCCTTATTGGGTTAGTCACAGGACCCCGAATCTCCTATCCTTATAGGAGAAGCCTAATTATAGTATTAACAAACTAAAATGGGTGTCTCGTTGGACATTCAGGTGCTGTAGGTCAAAGAATACTGAACAACAGTTTATAAAGGCTGGAAATTCTTACTCTTGGAAATAATTTTATAGCCTAATGTACACCCTTATTGGGTTAGTCACAGGACCCCGAATCTCCTATCCTTATAGGAGAAGCCTAATTATAGTATTAACAAACTAAAATGGGTGTCTCGTTGGACATTCAGGTGCTGTAGGTCAAAGAATACTGAACAACAGTTTATAAAGGCTGGAAATTCTTACTCTTGGAAATAATTTTATAGCCTAATGTACACCCTTATTGGGTTAGTCACAGGACCCCGAATCTCCTATCCTTATAGGAGAAGCCTAATTATAGTATTAACAAACTAAAATGGGTGTCTCGTTGGACATTCAGGTGCTGTAGGTCAAAGAATACTGAACAACAGTTTATAAAGGCTGGAAATTCTTACTCTTGGAAATAATTTTATAGCCTAATGTACACCCTTATTGGGTTAGTCACAGGACCCCGAATCTCCTATCCTTATAGGAGAAGCCTAATTATAGTATTAACAAACTAAAATGGGTGTCTCGTTGGACATTCAGGTGCTGTAGGTCAAAGAATACTGAACAACAGTTTATAAAGGCTGGAAATTCTTACTCTTGGAAATAATTTTATAGCCTAATGTACACCCTTATTGGGTTAGTCACAGGACCCCGAATCTCCTATCCTTATAGGAGAAGCCTAATTATAGTATTAACAAACTAAAATGGGTGTCTCGTTGGACATTCAGGTGCTGTAGGTCAAAGAATACTGAACAACAGTTTATAAAGGCTGGAAATTCTTACTCTTGGAAATAATTTTATAGCCTAATGTACACCCTTATTGGGTTAGTCACAGGACCCCGAATCTCCTATCCTTATAGGAGAAGCCTAATTATAGTATTAACAAACTAAAATGGGTGTCTCGTTGGACATTCAGGTGCTGTAGGTCAAAGAATACTGAACAACAGTTTATAAAGGCTGGAAATTCTTACTCTTGGAAATAATTTTATAGCCTAATGTACACCCTTATTGGGTTAGTCACAGGACCCCGAATCTCCTATCCTTATAGGAGAAGCCTAATTATAGTATTAACAAACTAAAATGGGTGTCTCGTTGGACATTCAGGTGCTGTAGGTCAAAGAATACTGAACAACAGTTTATAAAGGCTGGAAATTCTTACTCTTGGAAATAATTTTATAGCCTAATGTACACCCTTATTGGGTTAGTCACAGGACCCCGAATCTCCTATCCTTATAGGAGAAGCCTAATTATAGTATTAACAAACTAAAATGGGTGTCTCGTTGGACATTCAGGTGCTGTAGGTCAAAGAATACTGAACAACAGTTTATAAAGGCTGGAAATTCTTACTCTTGGAAATAATTTTATAGCCTAATGTACACCCTTATTGGGTTAGTCACAGGACCCCGAATCTCCTATCCTTATAGGAGAAGCCTAATTATAGTATTAACAAACTAAAATGGGTGTCTCGTTGGACATTCAGGTGCTGTAGGTCAAAGAATACTGAACAACAGTTTATAAAGGCTGGAAATTCTTACTCTTGGAAATAATTTTATAGCCTAATGTACACCCTTATTGGGTTAGTCACAGGACCCCGAATCTCCTATCCTTATAGGAGAAGCCTAATTATAGTATTAACAAACTAAAATGGGTGTCTCGTTGGACATTCAGGTGCTGTAGGTCAAAGAATACTGAACAACAGTTTATAAAGGCTGGAAATTCTTACTCTTGGAAATAATTTTATAGCCTAATGTACACCCTTATTGGGTTAGTCACAGGACCCCGAATCTCCTATCCTTATAGGAGAAGCCTAATTATAGTATTAACAAACTAAAATGGGTGTCTCGTTGGACATTCAGGTGCTGTAGGTCAAAGAATACTGAACAACAGTTTATAAAGGCTGGAAATTCTTACTCTTGGAAATAATTTTATAGCCTAATGTACACCCTTATTGGGTTAGTCACAGGACCCCGAATCTCCTATCCTTATAGGAGAAGCCTAATTATAGTATTAACAAACTAAAATGGGTGTCTCGTTGGACATTCAGGTGCTGTAGGTCAAAGAATACTGAACAACAGTTTATAAAGGCTGGAAATTCTTACTCTTGGAAATAATTTTATAGCCTAATGTACACCCTTATTGGGTTAGTCACAGGACCCCGAATCTCCTATCCTTATAGGAGAAGCCTAATTATAGTATTAACAAACTAAAATGGGTGTCTCGTTGGACATTCAGGTGCTGTAGGTCAAAGAATACTGAACAACAGTTTATAAAGGCTGGAAATTCTTACTCTTGGAAATAATTTTATAGCCTAATGTACACCCTTATTGGGTTAGTCACAGGACCCCGAATCTCCTATCCTTATAGGAGAAGCCTAATTATAGTATTAACAAACTAAAATGGGTGTCTCGTTGGACATTCAGGTGCTGTAGGTCAAAGAATACTGAACAACAGTTTATAAAGGCTGGAAATTCTTACTCTTGGAAATAATTTTATAGCCTAATGTACACCCTTATTGGGTTAGTCACAGGACCCCGAATCTCCTATCCTTATAGGAGAAGCCTAATTATAGTATTAACAAACTAAAATGGGTGTCTCGTTGGACATTCAGGTGCTGTAGGTCAAAGAATACTGAACAACAGTTTATAAAGGCTGGAAATTCTTACTCTTGGAAATAATTTTATAGCCTAATGTACACCCTTATTGGGTTAGTCACAGGACCCCGAATCTCCTATCCTTATAGGAGAAGCCTAATTATAGTATTAACAAACTAAAATGGGTGTCTCGTTGGACATTCAGGTGCTGTAGGTCAAAGAATACTGAACAACAGTTTATAAAGGCTGGAAATTCTTACTCTTGGAAATAATTTTATAGCCTAATGTACACCCTTATTGGGTTAGTCACAGGACCCCGAATCTCCTATCCTTATAGGAGAAGCCTAATTATAGTATTAACAAACTAAAATGGGTGTCTCGTTGGACATTCAGGTGCTGTAGGTCAAAGAATACTGAACAACAGTTTATAAAGGCTGGAAATTCTTACTCTTGGAAATAATTTTATAGCCTAATGTACACCCTTATTGGGTTAGTCACAGGACCCCGAATCTCCTATCCTTATAGGAGAAGCCTAATTATAGTATTAACAAACTAAAATGGGTGTCTCGTTGGACATTCAGGTGCTGTAGGTCAAAGAATACTGAACAACAGTTTATAAAGGCTGGAAATTCTTACTCTTGGAAATAATTTTATAGCCTAATGTACACCCTTATTGGGTTAGTCACAGGACCCCGAATCTCCTATCCTTATAGGAGAAGCCTAATTATAGTATTAACAAACTAAAATGGGTGTCTCGTTGGACATTCAGGTGCTGTAGGTCAAAGAATACTGAACAACAGTTTATAAAGGCTGGAAATTCTTACTCTTGGAAATAATTTTATAGCCTAATGTACACCCTTATTGGGTTAGTCACAGGACCCCGAATCTCCTATCCTTATAGGAGAAGCCTAATTATAGTATTAACAAACTAAAATGGGTGTCTCGTTGGACATTCAGGTGCTGTAGGTCAAAGAATACTGAACAACAGTTTATAAAGGCTGGAAATTCTTACTCTTGGAAATAATTTTATAGCCTAATGTACACCCTTATTGGGTTAGTCACAGGACCCCGAATCTCCTATCCTTATAGGAGAAGCCTAATTATAGTATTAACAAACTAAAATGGGTGTCTCGTTGGACATTCAGGTGCTGTAGGTCAAAGAATACTGAACAACAGTTTATAAAGGCTGGAAATTCTTACTCTTGGAAATAATTTTATAGCCTAATGTACACCCTTATTGGGTTAGTCACAGGACCCCGAATCTCCTATCCTTATAGGAGAAGCCTAATTATAGTATTAACAAACTAAAATGGGTGTCTCGTTGGACATTCAGGTGCTGTAGGTCAAAGAATACTGAACAACAGTTTATAAAGGCTGGAAATTCTTACTCTTGGAAATAATTTTATAGCCTAATGTACACCCTTATTGGGTTAGTCACAGGACCCCGAATCTCCTATCCTTATAGGAGAAGCCTAATTATAGTATTAACAAACTAAAATGGGTGTCTCGTTGGACATTCAGGTGCTGTAGGTCAAAGAATACTGAACAACAGTTTATAAAGGCTGGAAATTCTTACTCTTGGAAATAATTTTATAGCCTAATGTACACCCTTATTGGGTTAGTCACAGGACCCCGAATCTCCTATCCTTATAGGAGAAGCCTAATTATAGTATTAACAAACTAAAATGGGTGTCTCGTTGGACATTCAGGTGCTGTAGGTCAAAGAATACTGAACAACAGTTTATAAAGGCTGGAAATTCTTACTCTTGGAAATAATTTTATAGCCTAATGTACACCCTTATTGGGTTAGTCACAGGACCCCGAATCTCCTATCCTTATAGGAGAAGCCTAATTATAGTATTAACAAACTAAAATGGGTGTCTCGTTGGACATTCAGGTGCTGTAGGTCAAAGAATACTGAACAACAGTTTATAAAGGCTGGAAATTCTTACTCTTGGAAATAATTTTATAGCCTAATGTACACCCTTATTGGGTTAGTCACAGGACCCCGAATCTCCTATCCTTATAGGAGAAGCCTAATTATAGTATTAACAAACTAAAATGGGTGTCTCGTTGGACATTCAGGTGCTGTAGGTCAAAGAATACTGAACAACAGTTTATAAAGGCTGGAAATTCTTACTCTTGGAAATAATTTTATAGCCTAATGTACACCCTTATTGGGTTAGTCACAGGACCCCGAATCTCCTATCCTTATAGGAGAAGCCTAATTATAGTATTAACAAACTAAAATGGGTGTCTCGTTGGACATTCAGGTGCTGTAGGTCAAAGAATACTGAACAACAGTTTATAAAGGCTGGAAATTCTTACTCTTGGAAATAATTTTATAGCCTAATGTACACCCTTATTGGGTTAGTCACAGGACCCCGAATCTCCTATCCTTATAGGAGAAGCCTAATTATAGTATTAACAAACTAAAATGGGTGTCTCGTTGGACATTCAGGTGCTGTAGGTCAAAGAATACTGAACAACAGTTTATAAAGGCTGGAAATTCTTACTCTTGGAAATAATTTTATAGCCTAATGTACACCCTTATTGGGTTAGTCACAGGACCCCGAATCTCCTATCCTTATAGGAGAAGCCTAATTATAGTATTAACAAACTAAAATGGGTGTCTCGTTGGACATTCAGGTGCTGTAGGTCAAAGAATACTGAACAACAGTTTATAAAGGCTGGAAATTCTTACTCTTGGAAATAATTTTATAGCCTAATGTACACCCTTATTGGGTTAGTCACAGGACCCCGAATCTCCTATCCTTATAGGAGAAGCCTAATTATAGTATTAACAAACTAAAATGGGTGTCTCGTTGGACATTCAGGTGCTGTAGGTCAAAGAATACTGAACAACAGTTTATAAAGGCTGGAAATTCTTACTCTTGGAAATAATTTTATAGCCTAATGTACACCCTTATTGGGTTAGTCACAGGACCCCGAATCTCCTATCCTTATAGGAGAAGCCTAATTATAGTATTAACAAACTAAAATGGGTGTCTCGTTGGACATTCAGGTGCTGTAGGTCAAAGAATACTGAACAACAGTTTATAAAGGCTGGAAATTCTTACTCTTGGAAATAATTTTATAGCCTAATGTACACCCTTATTGGGTTAGTCACAGGACCCCGAATCTCCTATCCTTATAGGAGAAGCCTAATTATAGTATTAACAAACTAAAATGGGTGTCTCGTTGGACATTCAGGTGCTGTAGGTCAAAGAATACTGAACAACAGTTTATAAAGGCTGGAAATTCTTACTCTTGGAAATAATTTTATAGCCTAATGTACACCCTTATTGGGTTAGTCACAGGACCCCGAATCTCCTATCCTTATAGGAGAAGCCTAATTATAGTATTAACAAACTAAAATGGGTGTCTCGTTGGACATTCAGGTGCTGTAGGTCAAAGAATACTGAACAACAGTTTATAAAGGCTGGAAATTCTTACTCTTGGAAATAATTTTATAGCCTAATGTACACCCTTATTGGGTTAGTCACAGGACCCCGAATCTCCTATCCTTATAGGAGAAGCCTAATTATAGTATTAACAAACTAAAATGGGTGTCTCGTTGGACATTCAGGTGCTGTAGGTCAAAGAATACTGAACAACAGTTTATAAAGGCTGGAAATTCTTACTCTTGGAAATAATTTTATAGCCTAATGTACACCCTTATTGGGTTAGTCACAGGACCCCGAATCTCCTATCCTTATAGGAGAAGCCTAATTATAGTATTAACAAACTAAAATGGGTGTCTCGTTGGACATTCAGGTGCTGTAGGTCAAAGAATACTGAACAACAGTTTATAAAGGCTGGAAATTCTTACTCTTGGAAATAATTTTATAGCCTAATGTACACCCTTATTGGGTTAGTCACAGGACCCCGAATCTCCTATCCTTATAGGAGAAGCCTAATTATAGTATTAACAAACTAAAATGGGTGTCTCGTTGGACATTCAGGTGCTGTAGGTCAAAGAATACTGAACAACAGTTTATAAAGGCTGGAAATTCTTACTCTTGGAAATAATTTTATAGCCTAATGTACACCCTTATTGGGTTAGTCACAGGACCCCGAATCTCCTATCCTTATAGGAGAAGCCTAATTATAGTATTAACAAACTAAAATGGGTGTCTCGTTGGACATTCAGGTGCTGTAGGTCAAAGAATACTGAACAACAGTTTATAAAGGCTGGAAATTCTTACTCTTGGAAATAATTTTATAGCCTAATGTACACCCTTATTGGGTTAGTCACAGGACCCCGAATCTCCTATCCTTATAGGAGAAGCCTAATTATAGTATTAACAAACTAAAATGGGTGTCTCGTTGGACATTCAGGTGCTGTAGGTCAAAGAATACTGAACAACAGTTTATAAAGGCTGGAAATTCTTACTCTTGGAAATAATTTTATAGCCTAATGTACACCCTTATTGGGTTAGTCACAGGACCCCGAATCTCCTATCCTTATAGGAGAAGCCTAATTATAGTATTAACAAACTAAAATGGGTGTCTCGTTGGACATTCAGGTGCTGTAGGTCAAAGAATACTGAACAACAGTTTATAAAGGCTGGAAATTCTTACTCTTGGAAATAATTTTATAGCCTAATGTACACCCTTATTGGGTTAGTCACAGGACCCCGAATCTCCTATCCTTATAGGAGAAGCCTAATTATAGTATTAACAAACTAAAATGGGTGTCTCGTTGGACATTCAGGTGCTGTAGGTCAAAGAATACTGAACAACAGTTTATAAAGGCTGGAAATTCTTACTCTTGGAAATAATTTTATAGCCTAATGTACACCCTTATTGGGTTAGTCACAGGACCCCGAATCTCCTATCCTTATAGGAGAAGCCTAATTATAGTATTAACAAACTAAAATGGGTGTCTCGTTGGACATTCAGGTGCTGTAGGTCAAAGAATACTGAACAACAGTTTATAAAGGCTGGAAATTCTTACTCTTGGAAATAATTTTATAGCCTAATGTACACCCTTATTGGGTTAGTCACAGGACCCCGAATCTCCTATCCTTATAGGAGAAGCCTAATTATAGTATTAACAAACTAAAATGGGTGTCTCGTTGGACATTCAGGTGCTGTAGGTCAAAGAATACTGAACAACAGTTTATAAAGGCTGGAAATTCTTACTCTTGGAAATAATTTTATAGCCTAATGTACACCCTTATTGGGTTAGTCACAGGACCCCGAATCTCCTATCCTTATAGGAGAAGCCTAATTATAGTATTAACAAACTAAAATGGGTGTCTCGTTGGACATTCAGGTGCTGTAGGTCAAAGAATACTGAACAACAGTTTATAAAGGCTGGAAATTCTTACTCTTGGAAATAATTTTATAGCCTAATGTACACCCTTATTGGGTTAGTCACAGGACCCCGAATCTCCTATCCTTATAGGAGAAGCCTAATTATAGTATTAACAAACTAAAATGGGTGTCTCGTTGGACATTCAGGTGCTGTAGGTCAAAGAATACTGAACAACAGTTTATAAAGGCTGGAAATTCTTACTCTTGGAAATAATTTTATAGCCTAATGTACACCCTTATTGGGTTAGTCACA
Organism: Ambrosia x helenae; assembly: GCA_030844895.1. Classification (NCBI taxonomy): domain Eukaryota; kingdom Viridiplantae; phylum Streptophyta; class Magnoliopsida; order Asterales; family Asteraceae; genus Ambrosia; species Ambrosia x helenae. The sequence goes on along the minus strand of JAUTDX010007226.1, from coordinate 14,267 downwards.
GGACCCCGAATCTCCTATCCTTATAGGAGAAGCCTAATTATAGTATTAACAAACTAAAATGGGTGTCTCGTTGGACATTCAGGTGCTGTAGGTCAAAGAATACTGAACAACAGTTTATAAAGGCTGGAAATTCTTACTCTTGGAAATAATTTTATAGCCTAATGTACACCCTTATTGGGTTAGTCACAGGACCCCGAATCTCCTATCCTTATAGGAGAAGCCTAATTATAGTATTAACAAACTAAAATGGGTGTCTCGTTGGACATTCAGGTGCTGTAGGTCAAAGAATACTGAACAACAGTTTATAAAGGCTGGAAATTCTTACTCTTGGAAATAATTTTATAGCCTAATGTACACCCTTATTGGGTTAGTCACAGGACCCCGAATCTCCTATCCTTATAGGAGAAGCCTAATTATAGTATTAACAAACTAAAATGGGTGTCTCGTTGGACATTCAGGTGGTGTAGGTCAAAGAATACTGAACAACAGTTTATAAAGGCTGGAAATTCTTACTCTTGGAAATAATTTTATAGCCTAATGTACACCCTTATTGGGTTAGTCACAGGACCCCGAATCTCCTATCCTTATAGGAGAAGCCTAATTATAGTATTAACAAACTAAAATGGGTGTCTCGTTGGACATTCAGGTGCTGTAGGTCAAAGAATACTGAACAACAGTTTATAAAGGCTGGAAATTCTTACTCTTGGAAATAATTTTATAGCCTAATGTACACCCTTATTGGGTTAGTCACAGGACCCCGAATCTCCTATCCTTATAGGAGAAGCCTAATTATAGTATTAACAAACTAAAATGGGTGTCTCGTTGGACATTCAGGTGCTGTAGGTCAAAGAATACTGAACAACAGTTTATAAAGGCTGGAAATTCTTACTCTTGGAAATAATTTTATAGCCTAATGTACACCCTTATTGGGTTAGTCACAGGACCCCGAATCTCCTATCCTTATAGGAGAAGCCTAATTATAGTATTAACAAACTAAAATGGGTGTCTCGTTGGACATTCAGGTGCTGTAGGTCAAAGAATACTGAACAACAGTTTATAAAGGCTGGAAATTCTTACTCTTGGAAATAATTTTATAGCCTAATGTACACCCTTATTGGGTTAGTCACAGGACCCCGAATCTCCTATCCTTATAGGAGAAGCCTAATTATAGTATTAACAAACTAAAATGGGTGTCTCGTTGGACATTCAGGTGCTGTAGGTCAAAGAATACTGAACAACAGTTTATAAAGGCTGGAAATTCTTACTCTTGGAAATAATTTTATAGCCTAATGTACACCCTTATTGGGTTAGTCACAGGACCCCGAATCTCCTATCCTTATAGGAGAAGCCTAATTATAGTATTAACAAACTAAAATGGGTGTCTCGTTGGACATTCAGGTGCTGTAGGTCAAAGAATACTGAACAACAGTTTATAAAGGCTGGAAATTCTTACTCTTGGAAATAATTTTATAGCCTAATGTACACCCTTATTGGGTTAGTCACAGGACCCCGAATCTCCTATCCTTATAGGAGAAGCCTAATTATAGTATTAACAAACTAAAATGGGTGTCTCGTTGGACATTCAGGTGCTGTAGGTCAAAGAATACTGAACAACAGTTTATAAAGGCTGGAAATTCTTACTCTTGGAAATAATTTTATAGCCTAATGTACACCCTTATTGGGTTAGTCACAGGACCCCGAATCTCCTATCCTTATAGGAGAAGCCTAATTATAGTATTAACAAACTAAAATGGGTGTCTCGTTGGACATTCAGGTGCTGTAGGTCAAAGAATACTGAACAACAGTTTATAAAGGCTGGAAATTCTTACTCTTGGAAATAATTTTATAGCCTAATGTACACCCTTATTGGGTTAGTCACAGGACCCCGAATCTCCTATCCTTATAGGAGAAGCCTAATTATAGTATTAACAAACTAAAATGGGTGTCTCGTTGGACATTCAGGTGCTGTAGGTCAAAGAATACTGAACAACAGTTTATAAAGGCTGGAAATTCTTACTCTTGGAAATAATTTTATAGCCTAATGTACACCCTTATTGGGTTAGTCACAGGACCCCGAATCTCCTATCCTTATAGGAGAAGCCTAATTATAGTATTAACAAACTAAAATGGGTGTCTCGTTGGACATTCAGGTGCTGTAGGTCAAAGAATACTGAACAACAGTTTATAAAGGCTGGAAATTCTTACTCTTGGAAATAATTTTATAGCCTAATGTACACCCTTATTGGGTTAGTCACAGGACCCCGAATCTCCTATCCTTATAGGAGAAGCCTAATTATAGTATTAACAAACTAAAATGGGTGTCTCGTTGGACATTCAGGTGCTGTAGGTCAAAGAATACTGAACAACAGTTTATAAAGGCTGGAAATTCTTACTCTTGGAAATAATTTTATAGCCTAATGTACACCCTTATTGGGTTAGTCACAGGACCCCGAATCTCCTATCCTTATAGGAGAAGCCTAATTATAGTATTAACAAACTAAAATGGGTGTCTCGTTGGACATTCAGGTGCTGTAGGTCAAAGAATACTGAACAACAGTTTATAAAGGCTGGAAATTCTTACTCTTGGAAATAATTTTATAGCCTAATGTACACCCTTATTGGGTTAGTCACAGGACCCCGAATCTCCTATCCTTATAGGAGAAGCCTAATTATAGTATTAACAAACTAAAATGGGTGTCTCGTTGGACATTCAGGTGCTGTAGGTCAAAGAATACTGAACAACAGTTTATAAAGGCTGGAAATTCTTACTCTTGGAAATAATTTTATAGCCTAATGTACACCCTTATTGGGTTAGTCACAGGACCCCGAATCTCCTATCCTTATAGGAGAAGCCTAATTATAGTATTAACAAACTAAAATGGGTGTCTCGTTGGACATTCAGGTGCTGTAGGTCAAAGAATACTGAACAACAGTTTATAAAGGCTGGAAATTCTTACTCTTGGAAATAATTTTATAGCCTAATGTACACCCTTATTGGGTTAGTCACAGGACCCCGAATCTCCTATCCTTATAGGAGAAGCCTAATTATAGTATTAACAAACTAAAATGGGTGTCTCGTTGGACATTCAGGTGGTGTAGGTCAAAGAATACTGAACAACAGTTTATAAAGGCTGGAAATTCTTACTCTTGGAAATAATTTTATAGCCTAATGTACACCCTTATTGGGTTAGTCACAGGACCCCGAATCTCCTATCCTTATAGGAGAAGCCTAATTATAGTATTAACAAACTAAAATGGGTGTCTCGTTGGACATTCAGGTGCTGTAGGTCAAAGAATACTGAACAACAGTTTATAAAGGCTGGAAATTCTTACTCTTGGAAATAATTTTATAGCCTAATGTACACCCTTATTGGGTTAGTCACAGGACCCCGAATCTCCTATCCTTATAGGAGAAGCCTAATTATAGTATTAACAAACTAAAATGGGTGTCTCGTTGGACATTCAGGTGCTGTAGGTCAAAGAATACTGAACAACAGTTTATAAAGGCTGGAAATTCTTACTCTTGGAAATAATTTTATAGCCTAATGTACACCCTTATTGGGTTAGTCACAGGACCCCGAATCTCCTATCCTTATAGGAGAAGCCTAATTATAGTATTAACAAACTAAAATGGGTGTCTCGTTGGACATTCAGGTGCTGTAGGTCAAAGAATACTGAACAACAGTTTATAAAGGCTGGAAATTCTTACTCTTGGAAATAATTTTATAGCCTAATGTACACCCTTATTGGGTTAGTCACAGGACCCCGAATCTCCTATCCTTATAGGAGAAGCCTAATTATAGTATTAACAAACTAAAATGGGTGTCTCGTTGGACATTCAGGTGCTGTAGGTCAAAGAATACTGAACAACAGTTTATAAAGGCTGGAAATTCTTACTCTTGGAAATAATTTTATAGCCTAATGTACACCCTTATTGGGTTAGTCACAGGACCCCGAATCTCCTATCCTTATAGGAGAAGCCTAATTATAGTATTAACAAACTAAAATGGGTGTCTCGTTGGACATTCAGGTGCTGTAGGTCAAAGAATACTGAACAACAGTTTATAAAGGCTGGAAATTCTTACTCTTGGAAATAATTTTATAGCCTAATGTACACCCTTATTGGGTTAGTCACAGGACCCCGAATCTCCTATCCTTATAGGAGAAGCCTAATTATAGTATTAACAAACTAAAATGGGTGTCTCGTTGGACATTCAGGTGCTGTAGGTCAAAGAATACTGAACAACAGTTTATAAAGGCTGGAAATTCTTACTCTTGGAAATAATTTTATAGCCTAATGTACACCCTTATTGGGTTAGTCACAGGACCCCGAATCTCCTATCCTTATAGGAGAAGCCTAATTATAGTATTAACAAACTAAAATGGGTGTCTCGTTGGACATTCAGGTGCTGTAGGTCAAAGAATACTGAACAACAGTTTATAAAGGCTGGAAATTCTTACTCTTGGAAATAATTTTATAGCCTAATGTACACCCTTATTGGGTTAGTCACAGGACCCCGAATCTCCTATCCTTATAGGAGAAGCCTAATTATAGTATTAACAAACTAAAATGGGTGTCTCGTTGGACATTCAGGTGCTGTAGGTCAAAGAATACTGAACAACAGTTTATAAAGGCTGGAAATTCTTACTCTTGGAAATAATTTTATAGCCTAATGTACACCCTTATTGGGTTAGTCACAGGACCCCGAATCTCCTATCCTTATAGGAGAAGCCTAATTATAGTATTAACAAACTAAAATGGGTGTCTCGTTGGACATTCAGGTGCTGTAGGTCAAAGAATACTGAACAACAGTTTATAAAGGCTGGAAATTCTTACTCTTGGAAATAATTTTATAGCCTAATGTACACCCTTACTGGGTTAGTCACAGGACCCCGAATCTCCTATCCTTATAGGAGAAGCCTAATTATAGTATTAACAAACTAAAATGGGTGTCTCGTTGGACATTCAGGTGGTGTAGGTCAAAGAATACTGAACAACAGTTTATAAAGGCTGGAAATTCTTACTCTTGGAAATAATTTTATAGCCTAATGTACACCCTTATTGGGTTAGTCACAGGACCCCGAATCTCCTATCCTTATAGGAGAAGCCTAATTATAGTATTAACAAACTAAAATGGGTGTCTCGTTGGACATTCAGGTGCTGTAGGTCAAAGAATACTGAACAACAGTTTATAAAGGCTGGAAATTCTTACTCTTGGAAATAATTTTATAGCCTAATGTACACCCTTATTGGGTTAGTCACAGGACCCCGAATCTCCTATCCTTATAGGAGAAGCCTAATTATAGTATTAACAAACTAAAATGGGTGTCTCGTTGGACATTCAGGTGCTGTAGGTCAAAGAATACTGAACAACAGTTTATAAAGGCTGGAAATTCTTACTCTTGGAAATAATTTTATAGCCTAATGTACACCCTTATTGGGTTAGTCACAGGACCCCGAATCTCCTATCCTTATAGGAGAAGCCTAATTATAGTATTAACAAACTAAAATGGGTGTCTCGTTGGACATTCAGGTGCTGTAGGTCAAAGAATACTGAACAACAGTTTATAAAGGCTGGAAATTCTTACTCTTGGAAATAATTTTATAGCCTAATGTACACCCTTATTGGGTTAGTCACAGGACCCCGAATCTCCTATCCTTATAGGAGAAGCCTAATTATAGTATTAACAAACTAAAATGGGTGTCTCGTTGGACATTCAGGTGCTGTAGGTCAAAGAATACTGAACAACAGTTTATAAAGGCTGGAAATTCTTACTCTTGGAAATAATTTTATAGCCTAATGTACACCCTTATTGGGTTAGTCACAGGACCCCGAATCTCCTATCCTTATAGGAGAAGCCTAATTATAGTATTAACAAACTAAAATGGGTGTCTCGTTGGACATTCAGGTGCTGTAGGTCAAAGAATACTGAACAACAGTTTATAAAGGCTGGAAATTCTTACTCTTGGAAATAATTTTATAGCCTAATGTACACCCTTATTGGGTTAGTCACAGGACCCCGAATCTCCTATCCTTATAGGAGAAGCCTAATTATAGTATTAACAAACTAAAATGGGTGTCTCGTTGGACATTCAGGTGCTGTAGGTCAAAGAATACTGAACAACAGTTTATAAAGGCTGGAAATTCTTACTCTTGGAAATAATTTTATAGCCTAATGTACACCCTTACTGGGTTAGTCACAGGACCCCGAATCTCCTATCCTTATAGGAGAAGCCTAATTATAGTATTAACAAACTAAAATGGGTGTCTCGTTGGACATTCAGGTGCTGTAGGTCAAAGAATACTGAACAACAGTTTATAAAGGCTGGAAATTCTTACTCTTGGAAATAATTTTATAGCCTAATGTACACCCTTATTGGGTTAGTCACAGGACCCCGAATCTCCTATCCTTATAGGAGAAGCCTAATTATAGTATTAACAAACTAAAATGGGTGTCTCGTTGGACATTCAGGTGCTGTAGGTCAAAGAATACTGAACAACAGTTTATAAAGGCTGGAAATTCTTACTCTTGGAAATAATTTTATAGCCTAATGTACACCCTTATTGGGTTAGTCACAGGACCCCGAATCTCCTATCCTTATAGGAGAAGCCTAATTATAGTATTAACAAACTAAAATGGGTGTCTCGTTGGACATTCAGGTGCTGTAGGTCAAAGAATACTGAACAACAGTTTATAAAGGCTGGAAATTCTTACTCTTGGAAATAATTTTATAGCCTAATGTACACCCTTATTGGGTTAGTCACAGGACCCCGAATCTCCTATCCTTATAGGAGAAGCCTAATTATAGTATTAACAAACTAAAATGGGTGTCTCGTTGGACATTCAGGTGCTGTAGGTCAAAGAATACTGAACAACAGTTTATAAAGGCTGGAAATTCTTACTCTTGGAAATAATTTTATAGCCTAATGTACACCCTTACTGGGTTAGTCACAGGACCCCGAATCTCCTATCCTTATAGGAGAAGCCTAATTATAGTATTAACAAACTAAAATGGGTGTCTCGTTGGACATTCAGGTGCTGTAGGTCAAAGAATACTGAACAACAGTTTATAAAGGCTGGAAATTCTTACTCTTGGAAATAATTTTATAGCCTAATGTACACCCTTATTGGGTTAGTCACAGGACCCCGAATCTCCTATCCTTATAGGAGAAGCCTAATTATAGTATTAACAAACTAAAATGGGTGTCTCGTTGGACATTCAGGTGCTGTAGGTCAAAGAATACTGAACAACAGTTTATAAAGGCTGGAAATTCTTACTCTTGGAAATAATTTTATAGCCTAATGTACACCCTTATTGGGTTAGTCACAGGACCCCGAATCTCCTATCCTTATAGGAGAAGCCTAATTATAGTATTAACAAACTAAAATGGGTGTCTCGTTGGACATTCAGGTGCTGTAGGTCAAAGAATACTGAACAACAGTTTATAAAGGCTGGAAATTCTTACTCTTGGAAATAATTTTATAGCCTAATGTACACCCTTATTGGGTTAGTCACAGGACCCCGAATCTCCTATCCTTATAGGAGAAGCCTAATTATAGTATTAACAAACTAAAATGGGTGTCTCGTTGGACATTCAGGTGCTGTAGGTCAAAGAATACTGAACAACAGTTTATAAAGGCTGGAAATTCTTACTCTTGGAAATAATTTTATAGCCTAATGTACACCCTTATTGGGTTAGTCACAGGACCCCGAATCTCCTATCCTTATAGGAGAGCCTAATTATAGTATTAACAAACTAAAATGGGTGTCTCGTTGGACATTCAGGTGCTGTAGGTCAAAGAATACTGAACAACAGTTTATAAAGGCTGGAAATTCTTACTCTTGGAAATAATTTTATAGCCTAATGTACACCCTTATTGGGTTAGTCACAGGACCCCGAATCTCCTATCCTTATAGGAGAAGCCTAATTATAGTATTAACAAACTAAAATGGGTGTCTCGTTGGACATTCAGGTGGTGTAGGTCAAAAGAATACTGAACAACAGTTTATAAAGGCTGGAAATTCTTACTCTTGGAAATAATTTTATAGCCTAATGTACACCCTTATTGGGGGTTAGTCACAGGACCCGAATCTCCTATCCTTATAGGAGAAGCCTAATTATAGTATTAACAAACTAAAATGGGTGTCTCGTTGGACATTCAGGTGCTGTAGGTCAAAGAATACTGAACAACAGTTTATAAAGGCTGGAATTCTTACTCTTGGAAATATTTTATAGCCTAATGTACACCCTTATTGGGTTAGTCACAGGACCCCGAATCTCCTATCCTTATAGGAGAAGCCTAATTATAGTATTAACAAACTAAAATGGGTTCTCGTTGGACATTCAGGTGCTTGTAGGTCAAAGAATACTGAACAACAGTTTATAAAGGCTGGAAATTCTTACTCTTGGAAATAATTTTATAGCCTAATGTACACCCTTATTGGGTTAGTCACAGGACCCCGAATCTCCCTATCCTTATAGGAGAAGCCTAATTATAGTATTAACAACTAAAATGGGTGTCTCGTTGGACATTCAGGTGCTGTAGGTCAAAGAATACTGAACAACAGTTTATAAAGGCTGGAAATTCTTACTCTTGGAATAATTTTATAGCCTAATGTACACCCTTACTGGGTTAGTCACAGGACCCCGAATAATCTCTATCCTTATAGGAGAAGCCTAATTATAGTATTAACAAACTAAAATGGGTTTCTCGTTGGACATTCAGGTGCTGTAGGTCAAAGAATACTGAACAACAGTTTATAAAGGCTGGAAATTCTTACTCTTGGAAATAATTTTATAGCCTAATGTACACCCTTATTGGGTGGTTAGTCACAGGACCCGAATCTCCTATCCTTATAGGAGAAGCCTAATTATAGTATTAACAAACTAAAATGGGTGTCTCGTTGGACATTCAGGTGCTGTAGGTCAAAGAATACTGAACAACAGTTTATAAAGGCTGGAAATTCTTACTCTTGGAAATAATTTTATAGCCTAATGTACACCCTTATTGGGTTAGTCACAGGACCCCGAATCTCCTATCCTTATAGGAGAAGCCTAATTATAGTATTAACAAACTAAAATGGGTGTCTCGTTGGACATTCAGGTGCTGTAGGTCAAAGAATACTGAACAACAGTTTATAAAGGCTGGAAATTCTTACTCTTGGAAATAATTTTATAGCCTAATGTACACCCTTACTGGGTTAGTCACAGGACCCCGAATCTCCTATCCTTATAGGAGAAGCCTAATTATAGTATTAACAAACTAAAATGGGTGTCTCGTTGGACATTCAGGTGCTGTAGGTCAAAGAATACTGAACAACAGTTTATAAAGGCTGGAAATTCTTACTCTTGGAAATAATTTTATAGCCTAATGTACACCCTTATTGGGTTAGTCACAGGACCCGAATCTCCTATCCTTATAGGAGAAGCCTAATTATAGTATTAACAAACTAAAATGGGTGTCTAGTTGGACATTCAGGTGGTGTAGGTCAAAGAATACTGAACAACAGTTTATAAAGGCTGGAAATTCTTACTCTTGGAAATAATTTTATAGCCTAATGTACACCCTTATTGGGTTAGTCACAGGACCCCGAATCTCCTATCCTTATAGGAGAAGCCTAATTATAGTATTAACAAACTAAAATGGGTGTCTCGTTGGACATTCAGGTGGTGTAGGTCAAAGAATACTGAACAACAGTTTATAAAGGCTGGAAATTCTTACTCTTGGAAATAATTTTATAGCCTAATGTACACCTTACTGGGTTAGTCACAGGACCCCGATCTCCTATCTTATAGGAGAAGCCTAATTATAGTATTAACAAACTAAAATGGGTGTCTCGTTGGACATTCAGGTGCTGTAGGTCAAAGAATACTGAACAACAGTTTATAAAGGCTGGAAATTCTTACTCTTGGAAATAATTTTATAGCCTAATGTACACCTTATTGGGTTAGTCACAGGACCCCGAATCTCTATCCTTATAGGAGAAGCCTAATTATAGTATTAACAAACTAAAATGGGTGTCTCGTTGGACATTCAGGTGCTTGTAGGTCAAAGAATACTGAACAACAGTTTATAAAGGCTGGAAATTCTTACTCTTGGAAATAATTTTATAGCCTAATGTACACCCTTATTGGGTTAGTCACAGGACCCCGAATCTCCTATCCTTATAGGAGAAGCCTAATTATAGTATTAACAAACTAAAAATGGGTGTCTCGTTGGACATTCAGGTGGTGTAGGTCAAAGAATACTGAAACAACAGTTTATAAAGGCTGGGGAAATTCTTACTCTTGGAAATAATTTTATAGCCTAATGTACACCCTTATTGGGTTAGTCACAGGACCCGAATCTCCTATCCTTATAGGAGAAGCCTAATTATAGTATTAACAAACTAAAATGGGTGTCTCGTTGGACATTCAGGTGCTTTAGGTCAAAGAATACTGAACAACAGTTTATAAAGGCTGGAAATTCTTACTCTTGGAAATAATTTTATAGCCTAATGTACACCTTATTGGGTTAGTCACAGGACCCCGAATCTCCTATCCTTATAGGAGAAGCCTAATTATAGTATTAACAAACTAAAATGGGTGTCTCGTTGGACATTCAGGTGCTGTAGGTCAAAGAATACTGAACAACAGTTTATAAAGGCTGGAAATTCTTACTCTTGGAAATAATTTTATAGCCTAATGTACACCCTTATTGGGTTAGTCACAGGACCCGAATCTCCTATCCTTATAGGAGAAGCCTAATTATAGTATTAACAAACTAAAATGGGTGTTCGTTGGACATTCAGGTGGTGTAGGTCAAAGAATACTGAACAACAGTTTATAAAGGCTGGAAATTCTTACTCTTGGAAATAATTTTATAGCCTAATGTACACCCTTATTGGGTTAGTCACAGGACCCGAATCTCCTATCCTTATAGGAGAAGCCTAATTATAGTATTAACAAACTAAAATGGGTGTCTCGTTGGACATTCAGGTGGTGTAGGTCAAAGAATACTGAACAACAGTTTATAAAGGCTGGAAATTCTTACTCTTGGAAATAATTTTATAGCCTAATGTACACCCTTATTGGGTTAGTCACAGGACCCCGAATCTCCTATCCTTATAGGAGAAGCCTAATTATAGTATTAACAAACTAAAATGGGTGTCTCGTTGGACATTCAGGTGCTTTAGGTCAAAGAATACTGAAAACAGTTTATAAAGGCTGGAAATTCTTACTCTTGGAAATAATTTTATAGCCTAATGTACACCCTTATTGGGTTAGTCACAGGACCCCGAATCTCCTATCCTTATAGGAGAAGCCTAATTATAGTATTAACAAACTAAAATGGGTGTCTCGTTGGACATTCAGGTGCTGTAGGTCAAAGAATACTGAACAACAGTTTATAAAGGCTGGAAATTCTTACTCTTGGAATAATTTTATAGCCTAATGTACACCTTATTGGGTTAGTCACAGGACCCGAATCTCCTATCCTTATAGGAGAAGCCTAATTATAGTATTAACAAACTAAAATGGGTGTTCGTTGGACATTCAGGTGCTGTAGGTCAAAGAATACTGAACAACAGTTTATAAAGGCTGGAAATTCTTACTCTTGGAAATAATTTTATAGCCTAATGTACACCCTTATTGGGTTAGTCACAGGACCCGAATCTCCTATCCTTATAGGAGAAGCCTAATTATAGTATTAACAAACTAAAATGGGTGTCTCGTTGGACATTCAGGTGCTGTAGGTCAAAGAATACTGAACAACAGTTTATAAAGGCTGGAAATTCTTACTCTTGAAATAATTTTATAGCCTAATGTACACCCTTACTGGGTTAGTCACAGGACCCCGAATCTCCTATCCTTATAGGAGAAGCCTAATTATAGTATTAACAAACTAAAATGGGTGTCTCGTTGGACATTCAGGTGCTGTAGGTCAAAGAATACTGAACAACAGTTTATAAAGGCTGGAAATTCTTACTCTTGGAAATAATTTTATAGCCTAATGTACACCCTTACTGGGTTAGTCACAGGACCCCGAATCTCCTATCCTTATAGGAGAAGCCTAATTATAGTATTAACAAACTAAAATGGGTTCTCGTTGGACATTCAGGTGGTGTAGGTCAAAGAATACTGAACAACAGTTTATAAAGGCTGGAAAATTTTACTCTTGGAAATAATTTTATAGCCTAATGTACACCCTTATTGGGTTTAGTCACAGGACCCCGAATCTCCTATCCTTATAGGAGAAGCCTTAATTATTAGTATTAAAACAAACTAAAATGGGTGTCTCGTTGGACATTCAGGTGCTGTAGGTCAAAGAATACTGAACAACAGTTTATAAAGGCTGGAAATTCTTACTCTTGGAAATAATTTTATAGCCTAATGTACACCCTTACTGGGTTAGTCACAGGACCCCGAATCTCCTATCCTTATAGGAGAGCCTATTATAGTATTAAACAAACTAAAATGGGTGTCTCGTTGGACATTCAGGTGGTGTAGGTCAAAGAATACTGAACAACAGTTTATAAGGCTGGAAATTCTTACTCTTGGAAATAATTTTATAGCCTAATGTACACCCTTATTGGGGTTAGTCACAGGACCCGAATCTACTAATCCTTATAGGAGAAGCCTAATTATAGTATTAACAAACTAAAATGGTTGTCTCGTTGGACATTCAGGTGCTGTAGGTCAAAGAATACTGAACAACAGTTTATAAAGCTGGAAATTCTTACTCTTGGAAATTATTTTATAGCCTAATGTACACCCTTATTGGGGTTTAGTCACAAGGACCCGAATCTCCTATCCTTATAGGAGAAGCCTAATTATAGTATATAACAAACTAAAATGGGTGTCTCGTTGGACATTCAGGTGGTGTAGGTCAAAGAATACTGAACAACAGTTTATAAAGGCTGGAAATTCTTACTCTTGGAAATTATTTTATAGCCTAATGTACACCTTTATTTGGGTTAGTCACAGGACCCCGAATCTCCTATCCTTATAGGAGAAGCCTAATTATAGTATTAACAAAACTAAAATGGGTGTTCATCGTTGGACATTCAGTGCTGTAGGTCAAAGAATTCTGAAAAACAGTTTATAAAGGCTGGAAATTCTTACTCTTGGAAATAATTTTATAGCCTAATGTACACCCTTATTGGGTTATTCACAGGACCCCGAATCTCCTATCCTTATAGGAGAAGCATAATTATAGTATTACAAACTAAAATGGGTGTCTCGTTGGACATTCAGGTGGTTGTAGGTCAAAGAATACTGAACAACAGTTTATAAAGGCTGGAAATTCTTACTCTTGGAAATAATTTTATAGCCTAATGTACACCCTTATTGGGTTAGTCACAGGACCCCGAATTCTCTATCCTTATAGGAGAAGCCTAATTATAGTATTAACAAACTAAAATGGGTGTCTCGTTGGACATTCAGGTGCTGTAGGTCAAAGAATACTGAACAAACAGTTTATAAAGGCTGGAAATTCTTACTCTTGGAAATAATTTTATAGCCTAATGTACACCTTATTGGGTTAGTCACAGGACCCCGAATCTCCTATCCTTATAGGAGAAGCCTAATTATAGTTATTAACAAACTAAAATGGGTGTCTCGTTGGACATTCAGGTGGTGTAGGTCAAAGAATACTGAACAACAGTTTATAAGGTGGAAATCTTACTCTTGGAAATAATTTTATAGCCTAATGTAAACCCTTTTTGGTGGTTAGTCACAGGGACCCCGAATCTTCATCATCCTTATAGGAGAAGCCTAATTATAGTATTAACAAACTAAATGGGTGTCTCGTTGGACATTCAGGTGCTCTATAGGTCAAAGAATACTGAACAACAGTTTATAAAGGCTGGAAAAATTCTTACTCTTGGAAATAATTTTATAGCCTAATGTACACCCTTATTGGTTAGTCACAGGACCCGAATCTCCTATCCTTATAGGAGAAGCCTAATTATAGTATTAACAAACTAAAATGGGTGTCTAGTTGGACATTCAGGTGCTTGTAGGTCAAAGGAATACTGAACAACAGTTTATAAAGGCTGGAAATTCTTACTCTTGGAAATAATTTTATAGCCTAATGTACACCTTACTGGGTTAGTCACAGGACCCCGAATATCCTATCCTTATAGGAGAAGCCTAATTATAGTATAACAAACTAAAATGGGTGTCTCGTTGGACATTCAGGTGCTGTAGGTCAAAGAATACTGAACAACAGTTTATAAAGGCTGGAAATTCTTACTCTTGGAAATAATTTTATAGCCTAATGTA